>WAAB01012423.1:0-12362 GCA_013389865.1 Piaya cayana
GGGTTTTGGGTTTTTTTTTGCAACACATCATGTATTTTAAGTTTGGAATGTAGAGCTCCTGGTGTCAAATAGGTCATGCAATTTACATATTGCTACCTTCCAAATAACTACTTGTTCATATTGCTAATGATTTTCTCCTTAAGGAAAAGGGTGTAGAAGGGATGTGTTTCAAAAGCACCTAATTCCCCATGAAGTCCCTTGGTTATTGGAGCGCTGATGTGTATTTTGCAGTAGCACAGTGTCCTGTCAAAGGAGCTCTAACCAGCACAGTTGGAGAGATTTGGAGCATTTGTGCACAGAAGGATGAGCATCTTTATCAACAGCAGGAGCTCACAGCCTGCAGGAGTTAGGGGGTCAGCATATTTCCCCATGGTAATGCGGGGATATGTGTGGTGCATTTTCTGTTACATGCTAGACTGCTTGCAAATGAGCTACTACAGGTTCCAGGATATGGTCAAAATGTCCATATCTCACTAGGAGAAGCATATCTATATCATGTTCTGTTTAGGCAGGAAAATTTGAATAAAAATGTAGCAATACCAATAAAATCCAACCTAAAAAATTAAAACCATACATTTGATAAAATGTTTACTTTCTGGGCTATAATTTTCATTCAGTTGTATTTGTCTTGCCATGTGGAAGTGTTTCATGCCTGGATTTAGTACTTTGCAGTGGGTAGCTGTTAGGGCAATGAACAGGGAAAAAATAACTGAGCTGGCTAGATTAGTTTTTGCATGCCACCAGTCTTTTCACTGAGCCCTGTGAGTGGCAGTCAGTTTTCAAATCATTGTCCCAGTTAGATTCTTAGGAAACTTGTATTTTTAATACCATATTGTAACCAGGTTTCTTGTACTGGCTTATTGTCTACACTGTGAAGCCTAGTGCAAAATTAAGCTTCATAGTCAACATTTCTTCATATCTCTGATGTCAAAAATAACAGTAGTTACTGTGGCAATGTTAGGAAAGTTCAGCAGGAAGCCTGGCTGAAATCAAGGCAGAGCTGTCATTTTGCTGTTTAGCTGTCATTCATTTAATTATGTGCTTAATCAGACTTGGAAGCAGAAGGCTGTTCCTTCAGGGAACAACAAATATACCTGGGACCTGTCGCTTATTTGTTTATTAGACATGTTCATAATGTACTGTTGAACTCCCCTTCAGAATGCTTTTAGTATGTTGAGATGTCAAACTAGAATCCTTAGAGAAAAATCCTAAAGAAGGTGAAATGCTGGCAAATAGTACCTCTTGACTATAGGTGTGCTGCTAAGAGCACAGAGGATCTTTCACTTCTAGTGTAAGTAACTTCTGATTACAACTAGAAAACTTGTGTTCCTAGTAAAAAGCACATTATTTCCAACTGCACCTGACCATGACAGTGTGAGTCAAAATCCACTCTTGACATCCTTCCTTAGCACACAAGTAATCAGAAAACCGTAACAGGGAATGATTTAAACCCTAAACTATCAATCAAGTGGTAAAATAAGAAAGCAACACCACACTTCCTACAGGTAAAATGTCTCAGATTGTTACAAGAACTTTTAACTTACCATCTAGAAATGGATTAAACCATAGAGGAAATAGTAGATTTTTATTTGGACAATGATAGTTTTTCAAGGAGACCTTACAGGAAAATCCATTTGCATTTCACATTTCAAAGAGCTTTAGCATTTCACAGATTAAAATAAAATAACTAACATGAAAAAGACGTTTATAATTCGGATCATATATGCAGTGTACAGAAAAAGACCTTGACAATAGGGCCATAAATTGAACTTTTGGGAGTGTTGTTTCTTTTCTTTCTTTATAAATTGCTATAACTATGACATAGTAGACTTGAAGAGGTATATCACATAGTTCAATCACAGGTCTTTGTACATAAGGTATATTCTTCAGTTCTTGGGGCTGCTATGCTCAGAGTAAGCTTAATCTTTTTGCTTCAGTTTCTCATCTGTGAAAGAGAAAAGAAACATTTCCTTCTTACTTTCTTTATCCATTTGGTCTTGTGAATTCTGAAAAATAGCAAATGTCTTCTCCTTTGTGGATAAGCAACATTCTGTAAAGTGCCACCTTGAATTTGAAATTCTTGTGAAGTGAGGAAAATTTACTACCAACTGCAGTCCACTCTCTTCAAATTGAAATAAAAAGCATAACTACAATACAAGATGTTAATATGGTTTTACTGCCTTATAGAGTAGTACAGCTCAGTACATGACAGAATTTTTATTACTGCAGTTCAACTTGATTTCCATAAGCAGATGATTCTCTCCACATGCAGCTTGATCATGGTAATTTATTTATAGTTAGTTCTTAAAAACCCCTCTTTTCTTCATATTATGGATACTCCTGACAAGTAAGGTCAGGTTTGTATGGAGACAACAATTTAAAAAATAAATAAATCAGTTGCTTACTACAAATCCACGGATCATAAGAGAAAAAACAACTGAACTTTCTTTATTATTTCATTCTTTCTTTTCTCTTTTGTCTTTTTTTTTCCTATGTGTATTGTTATCCAAGAAGAGGAGGAAATTCTTTTCTATGTAGTTTCGACTTCTTAGAAATAGTGAATTCTTTTGCATGCTGTTACATGAGTTGTGGGACCAATATTTAGCAATGGCTAACTGGCCGTTTTTGATAATTATTCTGCCTAGTTCAAATTATAGATTGAACAAAGACACTTGAAGATATGAGATAAAAATGGTTTAAGAAACACAATGTATTTTCCAAGAATATACCTTATTTCATGAAAATACATAATAATGCAAATCTTTAATGTATCCAAGTCTAGTGCATAAATATAGAATGAACCTGCAGTTCAGGTTCAATGTATAGCAGAAGAGTGAGGATAATTAAAGAGTCAAATTTTTAAGTCTTATTTTCTAAAACAAAATAATGACAAGGATATTATGGAGTGTGATTGAATATTACTTTAGTATTGCTGGGAAATACATAAAAAATAAAAGACCACTTCTTATTAATAATGAGACTATGATCAGTTGTAACAGATTTCAGAATACAAAATCAGTGGGAACATATGGTTACTTCATTCAAAATGGGACACTGGGAGTAATCATCAAGTATCAAAAACTACTAGCATTGGGATATTTTATATGTGGCATTCTCCCATATGTGCTGTTCCATGATAAACATTGTGTCAAAAACCAAGACAAAGGTCTGTCATTTTAAGTACAAAGTAACACTTCTTATCAAAATGAGCAGACATATAGAATCCTAACACAACATTTTAAAAAAACCCAAAAAACAAACAGACCTGCATAGAGTAGTCTTATACTTTTCAAGACATCATCAGTCTCAGTAAAAAAGGGAGGTTACTGTTATGGACAGTCTGTTTTTGCTGGACTCATTTGTTGGTATAGCTAGCATCCAAGGATGAATTATTTCACTCACTCTCAGTGCTGTTCTCTAATAGCATTGAAATTAATGCAGAAATTTCATGCAATTAAACTTCCCAGACAGAAGACTAGTTGTCAGCACTGTGTTTATTGTTTCTTCATATAAATGTTCAAATCAGATAACTTGGGGACTTATTTTTTTCAGTATCACAAATGAACACATAGTGTATAACGTTTTTCATATGTTCTTGAATCAGCAGACTGCTTTTTAATTGTCTGAAATATTCCCAAATTGGCCATTAGGAGAAAAAATTTCTTCAATACTTTCATTGCCCTCCTGGCCTGTTCTCCATGTCACTAGCCCTCAGCTGGGAGTTAAAGTGCTAGAATACTCTTATTTTGTGGCACCTTTCAGTTCTCCAACTGGCAGAGCAGTTGCCAACATATTAGGTGCCTTGAAAATAGTCTGTAAATATTTGTTCCCCAATCAATCTGTAAAAAAATGTGATGCTTTGTTAGACACTAATTGTATCTGCTGAGCAACCACACGGCTGATTTTTTTTTTTCAAAAAAACATTACCCATATGTTAAAGTATTCCCTCAGCTCTCAGATTAATAATAATTTTTTTTATTACATCACTGCTAATTGTGAATTCTGTGCATCAATATGTATGCACGCTACCTATTGGAGGTAGCTTTCAGGGTCAAAATTCAAGTAACCCACTTAATATCTCTGAGAATGTCATTCCTTCTTCCTTCATTTGCACTATCTGGGCCATAGAGTCCATATCCCAGCTATATCTTTTACGTCAGTTTAGGGACAGTAACAGTGGTCCTTTACTAACCTTCTAAGCAGGAATTATTCCAGCCAAACGTCTTTGGCTGAGGTAGCCTGATTTGAGTACATGCCTCCAATACACACAGAATTACCATAGCTAGGATGTGCCTAAACAAGACTCTTCACCCATCTTGCTACAGGCAATATTGTGTAACTTCAGTACGGAATGAGTGTGATCAGCACAACACTGAGAATGCTAATTTCAGCCACCTGGTGGCATTTCATCTTCCACTTCCTCTCATCCTGCAAATTATTTTGAATCAGAAAGTCTTGCAGCTGCCACAGTCTCTCCCAATACACTTACATCACTAGCATCCTAGACATTGTGTCAGCCAAAATAAGAGGAGTGAATCTGATAATTTCTGCTTTTTTTTTAATTGAAATTGTTCAGTTGAATCCCATTTTTCTGTCATGCTGAAGGTTTCTTTTATGATTTTAGTTCAAGAAGAATGCTGTTTAGTGCACTCAGGAATTCAGAGTGCTCAGCAGCCTCATGTTGCCATTTAGAGAGTGGTGACTCTGAACCACTGAATCTTCAGCCTGCCATATGGAGCTTGTTTGTAATTACATGCCTAATTGATAGTCACACAAGTCACACAGCTTGTCCTTCATGTCCTTCTCTAGCTATAGAGGACTTGAGTAATACAGTGTTATTCATGCTCTCTAGTAACAAAGTGCTATTTTATCTCTGGTGTTGTCAGAAGACCCAGCACTGAAGTACAAATATCTGTGGAAAAAGATAACTCTCCTTGGCCAAATTGTCGTAGGACAATCTCCTGGATTGTTTGTGCTCTCCTGTGCTGTCCCTCTTGCAGATATCAGGGTGATTATAGTTTCAAGTGAAGACCAAGGCCTGTGATCATAAGATTTCCTTTGGTCATATAAAGATGTCTTCTATTTCACCTTCCAGGTCAGAATGTCAATAGCAAACAGCCACAGCAGTGCCACTCATGTTGGTCTGCTCCTTAATCCTGATTGTCATTTGTGTATATGGTTGAATTATAAATCTCTGAAAAGTTCTTTTTGTGTTTTCTAGGTAGGAAAATGTTACAAACTGCACTGAAATTCTGCTCACAAATATTTTTCTGTTACTCTAGTTTGACTTTCTGGCTTTACAGTTTTAGTGTCTAATTATTGGACTTGGGAGGAGAGAGGAAGCAGATGTATAATTCCTGCCAAACCAGAGGGGCAACCTGAGCAAAGAGATGCTTATGAATCCAGACATCTGTTCAAACAGAAATTGAGTGGTTTCACTTTTGCAAAAAAAATTAAATATTTAGTTATAAGACAGATCTTTTTTTTTGCCTAAATTGCTTTAGTAAATACAGAGTCAATAGATCAGTAGTTCAGTTCAGTGCTCACAAAAGATGTGACCTTGCATTTATTACTGAAATTTATTTTTCCACCCTGGGATGCTTCTGAAAATTCTTCTCAAATATTGACTAACTGGTTTTATGTTTCTATTTCTAGCATCTCAGTCTTTGTCTTGCTTTCAGGGTTTGATTTATATTTGCATACCTATCCTGTACAAAGCCCTAGAAGAGATACAAAGGTTACTGCATTCTGATATTTTTGCCAAGCTGGAAAAAGACCATTCAACCCTACTGGGATTTTTTTGCTAAATGCTCAAACTCACTGAATTCAATGACAGAACTCCTCTCACTTCAGGAGCATTCCATTCTCACCATCTATTTCTAGTCCACCGTAGTACTTGAACAATTCCAGTGCACAAAGGATTTCATCAAAGCCTGTTGGAAACCTGAATAAACTATATAGGTGTTATTCCTTTAGTTATATGCAGAAAAGTTTGTGGTGATGGTGGTGTTTTGTTCGCCTATTGAATGCTTATTGACAAAGAAAGGATGTAATCTTCCTGTTACAGAGATGATTCAAAAAGTAAAGATGCAAATGTTGAAATGTGGGTCCTGTACCCTTTAAGAAGGATGTCTGTCCCCAAATTCCCTAGAGCTAACTTGTGCCTCTGTTTCTCCAGTGTCTCGATTTGTTTACTATCCCCTTCATCTATCCCCTCCACCATATGAACAGTATTTAATGCATACAGAACTGATGTTGCTTTCAAGTTGGCTCATGGCCATTTTTCAAGGTTGTGATTGAACCCGTTCCCCTGCAAACTTTCTGATAACGCCTCTGCTGCACAGATTGCAGATTTCAGTGCAGACACCCATTTGTTTGCTCATGTGAAACAGGATGCTGCACCAAATACCATTTATATTGTGTGAGAATGACTTCATTATTAGAGATAATAACAGGCCTTCCATTACTCCTGGTACTCGTTATGTTGGGTATTGAGCATGCAGCCAGCAGCCTGAGATAGTACTGAGAATATGTAAGACAAGAAATAGAAGTGAAATGAAATAATCTAAGCTTAAACAGCAGCTTGGTGACAGACTGGGACCTCAGAATCTGGTTTTAACTCCTGGTTTTACATCCTGTGCTCCTTGGTGTGCTGTGTCTCTGTTTTACTAGCCAGCTCTGTGACAACATGCCATTGCAGGTATCCAGATTTATTTGGACCTTTTCTCTAGGAACCAGATTGTTGCAGACTACAGATACTTTGCTGGAGAATGTTTTCCTTATCTAAGACCCTCACGATAGTATTTGTCTACTGTTTCTTGCTTTGTCCTTTTCCTGTTTCTCTCTCTTCACTTGTTGTTGGCTGTATTTGGGTGTTTTACTAACAGTTATTTCAATTATGCAAGAATAAGATACATTGGCTCTCCTTTTCTCAGTTCAGATTTGTATAAGAACAACGCTTTCTACTTTGTGGTTACTCTTAATGGAAGTCCACTAGCTCTGTTTTTATCTTCAAGTTGTGTCACTTTGAATTTATCATGCATTTACAGTGAAGTTTCATATACCTGTGATACTACTTGGTTGTTTTTGTTGTTTATACCTTACTTCAGCATGCCTGTCTAAAAGCATTATTATAACACTTTTTGCTATTACATGGAAATACCATAAAGTCTCCACAATAGATTCTTTCTCGTAGGTCAACTGACCTCAATGTGCTCCTAAGGCCTCTTTTACTTCTGTAGGCACAAGGACTGTTCATAACCTCAACAGGAGTTACTGAATTCTTTGTCAGAAATTTGTGGTACAGAAGAGGCATTATACAAATCATAATTGTAGAATCACTGGGTTGGAAAAGATCTTTGAGGTCAATAAGTCCAACTGTACCTGTCCACTGCTATATCATGTCCCTAACCACTTCATCTACCCATCTTTTAAATACCTTCAGAGATGGTGACCCATCACCTCCCTGGGCAGCCATTCCAGTGCTTGATGAAGAAATTATTCTTAATGTCCAATCTGAATCTCCCTTGGTGCAATTTGAGACATTTCACTCTCGTCCTACCCCCTGTAACTTGGAGGAGGAGATCAACACTTACCTCACTAAAACCTCCTTTCAGATGGTTGGAGATAGTGATAAGGTTTCCACTCAGCCTCCTCTTCTCTAGGGAAAAAGATTTCCCATTCCTAGAATAACCTCCTTTTAAGTATCTCCAGTTATCAACCCACACCGAAGTACCTAAAGCATAATAAATATAGTCCATCATCACTTCAAAGTACCTAATGCATTAGAAATGTAGCACATCATGCTCTGAAATTCACAATCCATGGAGAAGAACTCTATCTTGTTGCACAGGTTGTCATGGACTGTAGTATTTTATATTTAAAGCTTATTTTATTTGGAATTTGGCACACTGTAATGGTCATATGAGAAGTGAAATCCCCCAAACAAGATGATCAGTCACTGTAAGGATGGTAAAAGAAGTATTAGCTACAAGGCAGGATAGTCTTCAGCTGTATGAGAAGATACTTCCCAAATCCCTGTTTGGCTCAGTTCTTCAATCAGCTGATTGTAGTTCTAGATGAGCACCCCAGGGTAAACATGTTCCTACTTTATTGATATCCCTCATTATAGTTAGCCTGAACCACAAGTAACATGCCTTTTAACTCCCTCTATGAAATGGAGTATCCTATGGGATCATTGCTGTATCAGCAGCAACAGCTTCAAATCCCTATTAATAAATATTTTACCTCTGTACAAACTGAACAGTTTTGCAGCAGGGACCACTAAGAGTAGTCTCTGGAAGTGATCCTCCAGGCTGGGTGCTAAACAGCCTGGAGGACTCTCCAAAATAATTTAAAATTACTATCAAAAGGGCTCCAGCACACACTAGTCAGGTAGCTAATTCTAAAGGTGGTCAAGAGTCCAATCAGTCACCCAATTTCAAGTGGGCCTCTTGCCTCCAGGCAGATCATTGTCCCACCTCTGCTGACGACCTTCTGAGGAGCACCTATGCCATCTCTAAATTAATGACTCAGGTGTCATAAGCACACCTCTGACACCTAGCTGCACCACAGTTATTGCTAAGTGGCTGGCTTGATTTTCATACTTTTACCTCATTTATAATTTAAACTCCACAAGCCTTACCACAATATATTTTTTAGCATTTTAATCTTTTCTCTTTCTGTGGCTGTACCACATACTGACTTCATACAGGGAACCTTACAGAAGTTATATTTAATTACTATTTTGAAATAGCTGGCTGAATGATACACTTTCCCCATTCCATGTAAACAACCTTGTTCTATCTTACTTTATTTTTCTCTTTCCGCTCATAGATTCTCCTTTGGCATATGTGATCTTTCATACATTTCAGTCAGTATCCAAGTCTCTTCCATCAATATCCATTGATAATTTTACCCCTTTCAGGATTTTACTGTCTCTCAGCACTACAGTTGTCTCAAAGTTTATTACGGTATGTGCATTGATCTTGAATGTGGATAGAAATGTAAGGGACATTTCATTACAAGCTGTGTTCCTGTAATATACAGGAGTCCCTTTCTGATGGACTTCCTATCATTTGTACCCTCTTTTGGCTGATATTAATGCAACACTACTTGAGTTCCAAGGGGTTTTGAATGCAAAAAGATCTTTCTAGCACTACTTTTTTGCTGGAAATCTGTTGTCTGGAGAGGTCTTTCTTTTCAGTCTGTCATTTCTAGCAGAAGAGGTGAACTAACTAGACTGCATTTGCTTTCCTCAAAATGAAGATGTTAGACAATATTGTTGGATGTAGGTAGAAAACCAGCCAAATTATTAAAGATCCCTGTCTCCTTCCAAATTTGTAAGGCAATGGAGCACAATCACACTGTACTTCTTTTTTGTGAAGGAGATTTTTGCACCATACATTGATCTAGACACCAATTTTGTCCCTCTGAATGATTTTTTTTGGCTTATATGTGCCTTAATTTCTTTTTTCTACTAATCCTCACACAAATACAGTAAATAAGACTTCGCCAGGCACTTTTTTTTTTTCTGTTTTAACCCTTTACAATGCTGTGAAACTCTGGAGCAGGTGCAGTCACCTGGGTTTGCCTGCTACTCTGTCCTTAAACAGAAAGACATAGTTTCTCGCTTTTAAAGATACATTACTTCCTAAATAGCAGCACATGGCTTTGCATATGCACCTGTTAAAAAGCCATACTTTTGAGTTCTTTTCTGCAAAACTGAGAAAAAGTACCAATAAAAAGAAACAAAGGAAGAAAGTGGAGAATCACAGAATCACAGAACACAACGTTGGAAAAGACCCACTGGAATATTGAGTCCAAACATTTCTGTCAATCACTAAGCCACGCCTCTCAGCACCTCATCCACCCATCTTTTAAACACCTCCAGGGAAGGTGAATCAACCACCTCCCTGGGCAGACTCTTCCAGTGCCCAATGACCCTTTCTGTGAAAAATTTTTCCTAATGTCCAGTCTGAACCTCCCAAGTCCATACCCTCTTATCCTGTCCCTGGTCACTTGGGAGAAGAGGCCAGCATTCTCCTCTCTACAACATCCTTTCAGGTAGTTGTAGATAACAATGAGGTCTCTCCTCAGCCTCCTCTTCTCAAGACTAAACAATTTCAGCTCCCTCAGCTGCTCCTTGTAAGACTTGTTTCTCCAGCCCCTTCACAAGCTTGGTTGCTCTTCTCTGGACACGCTCCAGAGCCTCAACATCATTCTTGTGGTGAGGGGCCCAGAATTCAAGGAGCAGTCTCACCAGTGCTGAGTACAGAGGGAGAATAACTTCCCTGGGCCTACTGGTCACACCATTTCTGTACAAGCCAGGATGCCATTGGCCTTCTTAGCCATCTGGGCACACTGCTGGCTCATATTCAGTCGGCTGTCAACCAACACTCCCAGGTCCTTCTCCTCCAGGCAGCTTTCTAGACAGATTCCTCCTAGTCTGTAGCACTGCACAGTGTTGTTATGCCCCAAGTTCAGGACCCAGCATTTTGCCTTGTTAAACCTCATGCCATTGGACTCTGCCCAGTGGTCCAGCCTGTTCAGATCCCTTTGCAGAGCCTCCCTACCTTCCAGCAGATCAACACTTCCACCCAGATTAGCATTATCTGCAAACTTGCTAAGGGAGCACTCAATGCCTTAATCCAGGTCATTGACAAAGACACTGAACAGGGCTGGACACAGCACTGAACCCTGGGGAACACCACTGGCCTCCAGCTGGATTTAACTCCTTTTCCAACCACTCTCTGGGCCTGACCATCCAACCAGTTTTCCACCCAGGAGAGTGTGCGCCTGTCCAGGCTGGAGGCTGACAGTTTCCAAAGCAGAATGCTGTGAGAAACTGTGTCAAAGGCTTTGCTGAAGTCCAGGAAGACTACATCCACAGCCTTTCCCTCATCCAGTAGGCAGGTCACTTTGTCATAGAAAGTGATCAGGTTATTTTGGCAAGATCTGCCTTTCATGAACCCATGTTGGCTGGTGAACCCTAAGCCCTCATAAAGGGAAAAGTGTTCATTCCCAATTGGCTGGTCCTTGGAATATCTAATCCCTCAGTGCCAATTTTTGCCTTTTCTGTCACCAAATACACTTGCCCCAACTTGTTCCATGATGACATACTGGTTGTCCTTGCCAGCACACCATCTCTCAAGCACTGGAGTTTCTCTTCCAGGCTCACTCCTGTGATGTGCAGACATACTAGTCAGTTAGAAAAACTGCAGAATTGTTAGGCTAACTTAGATGGCTTAACTTACTGAAATACGCACTGTCTGCTAGTAAAGGCCTTGAAGACCCTGGATGTTGATAAGAGAGAAGCTCATTCACAGACATTCACTGATAAGAAAAGCTGGAATGCAGAAAGCTAACTGCAGCTCAACCAGGATGAGACTGCGCCTGTGCACAGTTTGAATTCAGGGACAGTTCATGGGGAAGATGAAGGCGACTTCAGCCCTAAGTCCCAGACCACAACATCGCGCCTGCACAAGTACTGAAGGAGCTTCTTGAATCTAATTATAACAAGAAGTGGGGAAAGGTCATGACTATGTAACAGGTGCTTTTGAACAGGCATGTCTTCACACTATAACTATCTAGTTGTTAGACTGTTGGGTGTGCAAGTTAGAGGGATTATCCCCTTGCACCCGCCGGCGAATAAACTCATACCTGCTTTATAACCCTTAATGGAGTTATAGAGTTTGATTCCGCAAAACACCTTACTAGCCTGGCTTTATAAATGAGGCATAGTCTTAAAGGACAGCTGAGAATTAAATCTTTTCTTGTTTATCAATGTGGGTCCTTCAGGCACTGATTAACCATGGAGTTTGATGACAAATCTGGTGCCATCTGCCTGGTTACTTTCTCTCAGAGTTTAAGAGAGGAATTTTGACTCTGATTTTCAGAGCAGCTCACTGTTTTCAGGTGTTTCAAGGAAAGTGAAACTTCACAGTAATGTGGCAAGAGTACATCTACCCAACTAATATCTAATTTATGGAACTTATTGTAGTGAAATTTTCTTCATCTCCTTGGACTCAGAGGATGCAAATGAGGCATCAAGAATGATTTTCCTTTGATGTACATGAAGACATTATGTCTATCTTTTTACTCTAGGAATCAATTAAATTTTAGCTGTGGACTTATATCTGAAACTTCTCTGAATTTAGACTAGGTTACACAGTAAGTTACTTCTGCACAGCAAAATGTCTAGGCACCAAACTTATACATATTAAAACAAATGTTGGAGCTATGGACACAGTATTCAAATAAAGAAAATTCTGTTCACCTCACTCTTATCCATAGCAGGGACTGCAAAATATCATGGCAAATCAAATAATGATAAGGGCAAGAAAAATGGTCCTGGATACTTA
>WAAB01012424.1:0-12376 GCA_013389865.1 Piaya cayana
AACCTTCTGTCTTGTGGGATGTTTCCTGATGTTGCTTTTGTGTCTTCCTGGCCAGAGGGTGAGGAAGCGGATGAAGAGGAGGAGGACGAAGAAGAAGAAGAGGAGGAGGAGGAGGAAGAGGAAGACAAGGACATAGACTCAATGGATGAAAGCATGGAAGGTGACACGGAGCTTCCAGGTTTCACGCTTCCAGGCGAGACCTCCCAGGAGCCCATGGCTGGCCTAGAAAACCCTGTGGCCCAGCTGGCGGGGGTGTCCTACCAGGTTCCTGACACCATTGAATGGGAGCAGCAGAACCAGGGTCTGGGTAAGAGAAAAAGCCTCCTCTTCCTTTTTCCTTACAGGGGCCAAGTTTCCTGCTCTTCACTTTACATGGGGCAGCCCCTTGTGCTGGGAAATCTGGCAGGATGAGTATCAAACTAAACACGCAGGAGGTTTATTACCAAAGAAACTCCATCTACCAGTGAGAACTGGTTAAGCTCGGATGTGTCGCAGGCAATGTGACCTGAGTTTTCCTTTTGGGGAGAACTGCTCTGAATACATTGAGCCTTCATTTCTAGAGCTTAGTGTTGTCTTGCTCCAAAAGTGGACAAATAAATAACTTCTCAGGTGAGATTGCTGGGGAATTTTCCATTCTCTTTGCCTGAGGTGGGTGCAACGCCTCTATAAAGCTTTATACGGTTTATTCCCCCTGTACATACAGACCATGTTTTTAGTGACTGGAGTGATTTATTCCACCTAGGAATATCTTACCAAGGTTTGTATGTGTGATTTCCATCTGATCTATGTCAAAGCTGGTGCAGGACAAGGCCGAGTTTAGAATAGAGCTTGTCCAGCTTAGCCAAGGGTACTGGGATCATTTCCCAGCATACTCAAGTTTCCAAGTTAAGACCCATCAAAAGCAGTGGGAACCTTTCAGATGAAGAGGTGGAAGCTGAACTANTGGAGGTGTTCATAGCTGGGTTGGATGGGGCTTGGAGCCATCTCATTCAGTGGGAGGTGTCCCTGCCCAAGGCAGGGGGATTGCAACTGGATGCATCTTTAAGGTCCCTTCCAACCCAAACCATTCTATGATTTTGTGAACTAGCTGTTTTGAGAAGCTCTTATATTTTGTGCTAATGGAAATACCACTTCCCCATGATATTTATTTTTGTTTCAGCCTGTCGGGTCTCCCCTTGTAATGCTGTTTCTAGCCTGCTTTAGTGGTGTGACCTTTCTTTGAACTGAACGAAAGGGTATATTTGAAGAATGCCATGGGAGGGTTGATCTTGGAGGGCAGACTGAGTTTTCATCAGGTCTGATACCTCCCTGTCCCACTAATGCTGCTTGAAAAACATTTTATTTGATGGTTGCCGTGTCAGATTTGTTTTGTGTGTCCTGTTATCCCACCAGGCTGGGCAGGAGCTGTGCGAGAGGAATAATTCTAAGTCTTTAAGGCTTTCTGGTTGTCTTTGGTAAGCCGGATTAAGAGGTACATGACAGTGCTCAGAGGAGAAGTCTGTAAGAAACAAGGTTATGACGGGAGTCACATCAGCGGCTTTGTGGTCATCTTGCTCATTTCCTTGGTGCAGGATCTTTGCGGTGACCTGAGAGAAAAGATGAAAGCAGCAGCGTGTTTTTCATGCTCAGGGGAGCAGTGGGCTTGCTTGGTCATCTCTGAATTAGTCAGTTTTGGCTAGGGGTGCTGATGCCATGTGAAGTGTTGAGGAGAGGCAGCATTTTCTGAACTCTGAGATGTGTCCCCACGTAGCAGCCATCACCTTGTGCAGCATGGTACATCTTCAGCGATCTTGGTCCCTCTAACCGTCCCAGCTAGGGTGTCTGATGCAACGTTACCTGGCTTGGGTGTCCAGAGGGCTCTGCTGGGGGCCCTGTTCCCATGGTGGGAGCAGGGCCAAGCACTGTGGCCAATGCTTAGTTTGTCTGGAAGGGTGCCTAGAGTCTGCTGAAGTTGATGTTGCATATGGCTGTTAGTGTCAATTTTGGGGCTATAGAGGAGGTTGTTCCTGCGTAAGCCGTCATGTGTGTCTCTCCTCATGGCTGATGCAGGTCTCGACTGGAGTCACAGCTGTTTCTAGCCCTGCTGTCCTTGCTGCTGGAGGAGAAGACTTGGGGTAGGAGATGCCTGTGAGATGCATTGGTAAATGAAGCAGGTGAGAGAGCAGTGACCAAAGGCTAAAGCTGTCCCTGCTGTCTGGTAAATGGAGAACAAGTCTTATGAGGAGCGGCTGAAAGAGCTGGAGTTGTTTAGCCTGGAGAAGAGGAGGCTGAGGGGAGACCTCATTGCTCTCTATAACTATCCGAAGGGAGGCTGTGGAGAGGAGGGAGCTGGGCTCTTCTCCCAAGTGACAGGGGACAGGAGAAGGGGGAATGGCCTCAAGCTCCACCAGGGGAGGTTCAGGCTTGGCATAAGTAAAAAATTTCTTCACAGAAAGGGTGATTGGGCACTGTCAGAGGCTACCCAGGGAGGTGGTTGATTCACCTTCCCTGGAGGTGTTTAAGGGACAGGTGAATGAGGCACTGAGGGGCATGGTTTATTGTCTGATGGGAATGGTTGGACTTGATGATCCAGTGGGTCTTTTTGACCTAATGTTTCTATGATTCTAAATGCATCTGGCTGGAGAGGCTGTAATAATTGTGCTCCTAAAATAAGCGCACCTGGGCTATGAAACATTGTGTAGCTTTAACACTCCTTGTGTGGTATCTTTTGGTTTGAGAGGTCCTCCTCCTAGGCAGAGGATGCAAGTTACAGTATCTCTTCTCTGTTCCTTTCATATGCTCTTCTGAACAAATGAGCCCAGTTTTATTTCTGATCCTTCAGCCTTCATTGCCCACTATATTCTCTCTTTCTTAGGCGTTGGAAAGGCTCTTTCCAAATATTTCTGACGTTGAATTTTTTGACTGTGTGGCAAAAGGCAGGATTTATCTCTCTAAATTATGTTTTATTGGGCTTTGTGCAAATTGGAGGAGCCCCTCGTGAAGTCTGTTGAGCTGGGTCAGCTGCAAAGCACTGAGCCTGGGCACCTGAAAGACTGGAAAGATGTGAATTTCTGTGGTTTTTGGAAGTGCCTGGCTGGGTTATGTGTCACCAGATCCAAATAGTTTGGATTGCCTTTCGTTTTGAACCCATAAGAGATTTATTAGGGAGGACAAGAAGCGTGGAAAAAAAATGGGTAGCTCATGTCAGCAGGAGGATTGTTAAGAACAGATGAAATCCCCCAAACCTGGCAGGAGGCCAGAAGAGCTGCCCACATTGTTCTGCTAGAGGCCTGAAGAGACCAGACCCACTGTGAAGGACTCGTGAAGCTTTAGATCTGCTGGATGCATGTAGGGACTCTTTCTCTTTGAACCTCTTTTTCCTCTAAGTGCTTTTCATTTATAGCTACCTCTTTGAAATCCATTTCCTTTGAGTGTTTTTCTTCTAAAGCTAAAATTAACTTGGCTTTAATTTTAAGACTGCTTCATAACCGCAGTCCCCGGAGCGGGGAGCTGCAGTTCCGAAGGCAGGTGAGTCAGGGGCACTGTGCTCCTGCCTGTCTCAGCCTGCGGCGTGTGGCTTTGTACGTCCCAGGGAAGAGCTCTGCACACCCCTTCCTTAGCTGATTTTGCTTCTTTAACCAAAGTTGCTTGCCCAACTGGACACCCACAAGTCTATGGGGCCAGACGGGGTTCACCCAAGGGTATTAAGAGAGCTGGTGGATGTACTGGCCAAACCCCTCTCCATCATCTTCCAACAGTCCTGGAAGACTGGGGAGGTTCCACTGGACTGGAGGCTGGCTGATGTTGTGCCCATCTACAAGAAGGGTCTCAGGGAGGATCCAGGGAACTCCAGGCCAGTCAGTCTGACCTCAGTGCCAGGGAAAGTCATGGAGCAGCTGATCTTGAGTGTTATCATGAAGTTCTGGGCCCCTCACCATAAGAAGGATGTTGAGGCTCTGGAGCGTGTCCAGAGAAGAGCAACAAGGCTGGTGAAGGGGCTGGAGAACAAGTCTTACGAGAATCGATTGAGAGAGCTGGGGTTGTTTAGTGTGGAGGAAGCTGAGAGGAGACCTCATTGCTCTCTACGGTTACCTGAAAGGAGGTTGTGGAGAGGAGGGAGCTGGGCTCTTCTCCCAGGTGATGGGGGACAGGATGAGGGGGAATGGCCTCAACCTCCGCCAGGGGAGATTTAGGCTGGACATTAGGAGGAAGTTTTTTACGGAAAGGGTTATTAGGCACTGGCAGAGGCTGCCCAGGGAGGTGGTTGATTCGCCTTCCCTGGAGGTGTTTAAGGCGTGAGTAGACGAGGTGCTGAGGGCCATGGTTTCGTGTTTGATAGGAATGGTAGGAATGGTGCTGAAATGTGAAGAATTTCCCATCTTGTGTGAGTGAAATATGGTTTAGAAGGGGAAGTTGTTGTGCTTGACCTGGGATATGACATAGGAGAAGTCCTGAAGAAAGATAATGGTATCCAACTGAAAAGTGCAAGATGAGGGTACCTCATCTGAGCACCAAACTTTTCCAGCTGGCATTTCCTCTTTTAAGATACTTTGCCTATAGGTTCTTCTCCTGGGGATGCATCTCTCCTCTCTGGCTTTCAGAATTTTGACATTTAGCACTAAAATCTATTGTACAGAAGAGCCCAGAAGTACTGGAGTGGCTATTCTCAGGTGAGTTATTATTGACTTTGCTTGGTCTGATGGATGACACACTGCATATCCCTGGAGAACAAGTAACTTGATCCGCAAACGGCTTGGCAGAGTAAGAGGCGGTTTGGATTTTTGTAGTGGTCAGTGAGAAAGTGCTGGAGAAAGGGAATCATTAAAAATGTCAAATCTGGGAATTCAGATGGTCCTACACTACCCCAGCTGAGCAAAAATAATTGATAAGTGCCAGGAATGAGGCTGTCAGTTTTACAGTCCAACAACTGATTCTCTAACCAGGGATATTTAAACTAAAAGTAATGCAGAAGATGATGCAATCTGTGCCTTTATAAAATAGAAACTCCCTAAAGCTGTTCTGATGGCCTGCACCTTTGGAGAAGGTCTGAATATGCCTTGGGATCTCTTGTCTCGTTCAAATCCTTTATCTTCAGAGTTTGCCAGGAAAGGGCACTTGGGGACCTCTCTGTAATGTGTGCAAGGTGGTTTTGATCTCTCTCTGCTTGTTCCTTGATTTGCTTGCTCGTGGGTGATATGTGGTAAGTGAATACTAACAGTTCAGAGAGCATCAGTGGGGCAGGACACTTGGTCTTTCTGGCAGCGAATAAAAATACATAATATTTCCCTTCCCCCTCTTTTGTGATTGATTGTTTTATAAGGAGAACTGCAGTTGGTTGGGTTCAAACTCAGTGAACAGTTTCTAGAATCACAGAATCACCAGGTTGGAAGAGACCCATCGGATCATCGAGACCAACCATTCCTATCAAACACTAAACCATGTCCCTCAGCACCTTGTCTACTCGTGCCTTAAACACCCCCAGGGAAGGTGAATCAACCACCTCCCTGGGCAGCACATTCCAATGCCCAATGACCCTTTCCGTAAAAAACTTCCTCCTAATCTCTAGCCTAAATCTCCCCTGGTGGAGCTTGAGNGTCACACCATTTCTGATCCAAGCCAAGATGCCATTGGCCTTCTTGGCCACCTGGGCACACTGCTGGCTCATGTTCAGTCTCTGTCGACCAACACCCCCAGGTCTCTCTCCTCCTGGCAGCTCTCCAGACACACTTCTCCCAGTCTGTAGCTCTGCATAGGGTTGTTGTGCCCCAAATGCAGGATGTGGCATTTGGCCGTGTTAAACCTCATGCCATTGGACTCAGTCCAGCAAGATTTGGAGTCTACTTCAAATCCTTTTTTTGTTTACTACCATGCATTCGCACCTCGCTCTTTCTTCATTGACCTTCAGTTCCATTTTACATCTGAATTTCCTGGATGTGGTGGCTTTTATGCATGTTATGCTATTTTTGTTCTTGTTTACCTTAAAGCCGTTTTTGTCCAGTTCTACATTTCTTGAAGTGACCATTGGTGTGTCATTTCTACCTGTTCATGGCAGCGGCAGCGCAACATTACAGGGCTGTGTGGTGATGTTATAGCTTGTAAGAAGTCATTTGAGTCATCCCCCAGCATCTGTTACTATTTTCCATCTACCCACAGAGGTGTTGTACGCAGTGGATTTTGGACTATCCCTGATGATGGAAATCAAAGATAAAAACCAGAGTTGGAATGACAATTTAGAAAGAAGTTATGAAGTGTGACAGTGTAATTCTTAAAAAGATATATCCCATGTCTGCATTCCCTGTATTTTGTGTGTTTAGTTCTTACAGTAATGGAAGGTCACGTAACTCCCACTTAGGTAATGACAAGGCACTTGGATAATAAAACACACTTTTTGAATGTGATTTCTTTTTTTTTAACAGATAAAATAGTATTTGCAGCTCGGCATAGCTACTTAGACAGAAAATTGCTTTAGCTCTACTGCAGACCTGCGGTCGCAAATTGTGCTGCTTAAACCATGTAACGGCTGCCACTGGTTAATGATGGGGTAGCAGAGGCAGAGTGGTGGAAGAGGATGAATACTTAAAATGTCAGTTGTACAGGAAGCTAGAATTAATGCTTTTATGGGCAAAAATAACCAGAAGCTGAGACTCAAAAGTTAGTAGCGTGTTCCTTAATTACTGCCCCAAATGGATCTATTTTAAGTACTCTTCCAGCTCACGTTATTGGAACATCAGAGTGTCTTTTAATCTTTAATTCATTTATCTTCTTAATTACCTTGGAAAGGGTGTTCGTGTTTTTGTAGGTGATAAGCAAAAACACAGGGAGGCCAAGTGACCCCGCCAGCTTCACAAGGGAGCCTTTCGCAGAGCAGGGATTTCAACGAGGTAAATTAAATCAGTGCTTGGGCTTCTCCTTGTCTCTTACTGCAGTGATCTGCGTGCCTGCATTTCTTCCTGGGAAACGTGCAGAGAATCACACAAAAAGTCACCACCCCAACATAAAGGAGAGCCCAGAGAAATTCCAGGTGAGAGAGGCTGGCAGGACCCGGGATCAGGAGTGGAGCCAGCGAATTTTTCTTTCCGAAGTGTTCAAAGTGCAGCTGCCTTCAGCAGTCCTGCCCTCTGTAGCTTTGCCCCATGAGTGCTTATGGGAGTTTCGCTGCACAAAGCCTTGGTCGCCAGCTGTCTTGTTCCAGACAGCTGCAGATAGAAATGAGCAGTCTCAGAAATATAGGGGATTATTTTTCCTCTCTTTCTGTGCGCTCCGAATAATTTATACAGCTCCAGATGTTCCTTGAGAGCTCCCTTTCCCTCTCCCAAGCAGTAATAAAGCTCCCATCATCAATTTGTGCCCAAATCAAGTTTCTGTTCCTTGTGAAGGATGTATACTTTGTTTGAAATGGCTTCTTTTTTTAACTGTCTTAAGAGATTGTTCATGATTGTGTCTCAGTTCTCGAGCAGGCTCATATTTAATCAGGTTTGCCTTGTCAAAGGGTATTTTGCATCCACGTACCTGTAAACAATAATGATCCTCTCTGCCAACTTGGCATGACGTACAGCATTGTAATGACAGAGCTGCTCCCAGGAGGGGACAATTCGCTTCAGAGATGGGTTTTTCTTTGTGTCAGATTTTATCCCAAGGTGTTTTGGGGACTGTGGTTCTTTCACCTCTTTGATAGTGCTTCCTTCTTCAGCCTGGCTTGCTCCTATTTGTGCTCTGAAGCCAGCTAAGGTAACAAGCTTTGCAGACAAGTCCTGCCCAGGCACTGCAGCGTGAATCGTGGCCAACTCTGAGGCCCCTGTGGTCCTTACCTGCCACCCTACTCTTCCCTTTTTCCATTCACAAAACCGCCGTGCCCTTGTGAACGATGCTCATGCTTTTTAAATAGGAGAAGCTGACAGGATTTCTGTTCTGCTCTGAACTGGGATGAGGAGTTTCCAGCCATGGAGCATGACAAGCTAATGGGATGGAGCCACGTCTTTCCTCTTGGAAGCACCTCAACTCTTGTCCTCAGTGCAGAAATCAAGACCAAGAGAAGGCAATAGAGATAACAAAAGATTGGAGGGTGTTGTGATGACTCCCAGCTGTAAAAGCAAGCAGCTATCAGAAACAGGTGAAATAAAGCTGCGGTTTGTGGGAAAGAAAATGTATGTGCTTACAATTTATCATTGGGAAAGTGGAGACAGCAGGGGCCTTTCTACATGGAAACCTCCATCGGGAAGCTTGGGCTGATGTATTAGCCTCATGTTTTTGGTGGAATATATCAAGAAACAGCAGCACTATAACATCCTGAGACACGTTACTTTGAAGCAGCAGCCCTTCCACAAGGTTTATGCATCATGTTAAACCTGTGTCAGAGGAGGCTTGGCTTAAGGCCATTTGTTACCAGCCCTTAAATGCTGCCTCTGGGAGCTGGGGTGGATTTAGAGGCATTTGCTCAGGTTTGGCCCTGTCTTCCCTCTCCCTTCCCGTCAAGAAAATGGGATCCCGTCAGACAAGGCTGTTGAAGTGGAGTTACTGGTGGGAACAAGGAGGTCCTGTCTATTCACAGTATTTCTGCCTCTTTTTCTTCATTTCGGAGTGAGGTGGTTTGAAGCCGCAGAGACATGGTCTGCTGTTATTGTGGAGGAGAGAGGAGACTGGTCACCGTGGCTGACATGGTATGAGATGTCCCGGCTGAGGTCTGACTGACCATGGGGATGTTTCTAGTGGATGTTCAAGCATGGAAGAACCCCACCCTGAGGGCTGCTGTCGCTCCTGTATGCCCTAGTCCTTGCTACCCTGCTGTGAAAAATCTCCTGAGATACCTGCAAGGAGAGAGCAACAGCTTCTGTGGTGGGCTCCTCGCCACAAGGAGGATGTTGAGGCTCTGGAGCGAGGTCAGAGAAGAGCAACAAAGCTGGGGAAGGGTCTGGAGAACAGGCCTGATGAGGAACGGCTGAGAGAGCTGGGGATGTTTAGCGTGGAGAAGAGGAGGCTGAGGGGAGACCTCATTGCTCTCTACAACTACCTGAAGGGAGGTTGTGGAGAGGAGGGAGCTGGGCTCTTCTCCCAAAGGACAGGNTGGGACAGAGGAGTCTTGAGTAATGCTTGTGTGCGGAGAGCATTAAGGAAACTTTTCTGAGGAGAACTGAAGTCTGGGCCACCAGTCGCCTCTGATTTGCCTGGCAGACCATAGCTGGTCCAACTCACCCTTCTCTGCTTGCTGGGAAGCACTGAAAGGCAGCCTGCGGCGGTACCAAGCTCCTGGGCTTTCCCAGCATGGGAGGTCTCCTAACAGGCTTTCTGCCCTCACTTCCAATTGCTCTTGTTGGCCCAAGGAAGCCAAGCTGGAAAACTCAAACACGTAGTTGAGCGTTTGTGATCTTCTCCAGCTGTCGGGCTTGATCCATCCTTTTGCTGCAGTCTTTAGAGTTAGGATGTGTCTACCTTGGAGCACAGCTGGGTATTTGCCTCTCCAAGTAATTTATCTTGTTTTTTCGCATGGATTAAAGGATAGGGTCCGTTAGCCTGTGCAGAGCTCCGTGCTGCAAGGGCTTGATTGCATCTGCTAACCAAGCACCATCTGGATTTTTGCACAGCGTGGTGAAGAAGGCAACCTTCTCTCCAGTCAGCTGCCTTGGTGCTCTCCGTCTGTCCCGTTGCTGTAGTATAAGTTGTAGCGTCTTCACTGTGTTTTAATCTGCAGTAATTCTTTTTTCCCTCATATCTGCAATATTAGTGTAGGCATGTGTCATGTCTCAGTGCGCTTTGCCTCTTCTTTTATCATTCTGTATATGTGTCAGAAAACTTGGCTCCATTTAGACAGAGGAGATAGTTTTCAACCCTCTCTCCCTTTGGATTTTAGCAATCACTTAGCTTGATTGAAAAACACAGGCAGGGCAGTAGCTTTCCCTGGGTGAGAGTTATTAACTCTTCCTTTATGTACTAGTCTGGGTGGCCTTTGCCTTGTAAAAAGGGACTTGTCCTTATGTTAGAGAGATCACATTTATTTTCTAATAGTGATCTATGCTATGGTACTGAAGATGTGTCTGTTTTTGTGGCATTTCAGCCCTCCAAAAGAGAAGCAGACAGAAGGAATGCGGAGGTTCGGCACCCTTGAGTTCTCTCTGTCCTTGTAGGGATTTGCGTCAGAGGCTGATCTTTCAGGTTAAAATGTTGGCTCCATTGCAGAGCTGATAAGAGAAAAAAATAGAGGAGAAATTGAGACAAATAGCAGGGAGAGAGACGATAATTTATTGAGAAGATGGTTTTAAAATATTCATAGAATCGTTTGGGTTGGAAGGGACCTTAAAGATCATCCTCTTCCACCCCCTGCCATGGGCAGGGACACCTCCC
This sequence comes from Piaya cayana, assembly GCA_013389865.1. Lineage (NCBI taxonomy): Eukaryota > Metazoa > Chordata > Aves > Cuculiformes > Coccyzidae > Piaya > Piaya cayana. The sequence continues at coordinate 10,315 of WAAB01012424.1, forward strand.
ACTGGATCAGGGGCTCCAAGCCCCATCCAACCTGNGTTATCGATTGTCCTGTCCCTGCATTCCCTGATAAGGAGCCCCTCCCCAGCTTGCCTGTAGCCACCTTTAAGTCCCTTCCTTTCTCATGAGGCTGTATATACGTTTTCTCTCTCCCTGGGCAGTGCAAACCACAAATGACTGATGCTAAACCTACCTCTCTTTTGGTGTTTGTTCAAATTAAGACTGCTTGAGGATCAAAAGAGATCCAGGCTCCTCCCTGGGAGGATGCTTTCTTGGTACACACATAAATCCTGCTGTGCCTGAGAGCGAGTTAGGAACATGTATTGGAAATAAGCAATTTGCTTAGATTTTGAGGGACAGTAACATAATTACATAAAACCTCAAACAATTGTTGTTTAGCAGAAATACTGGGTATCAGCATTAATCACAGAGAGGGGTGAGAATTACTAGAGGCTTTTGCTTTTTTTTCCCCTACTTGTTTTTAATCACAGCCCCATCCAAGCCTGGGATATAATAAAGGGCTTCAGCACGGCTGTTCCCTGATAGCCTATCATTTATTTTAATTCACTAGCAATGCCATCTGTGCTTGAGGCTTTATTAATGTGAAGTGAGGCCAAGAGTTTCTCCAGTTTTATTCCTTTTCATGGTTGCTTTCTCTACATCTCCTCCTTTTTCCTCTGACTGTCCAGGCTGCCTTGTTCACTCAGGCTTTTGCACAACCTGGTTTTGTAGTAGCACGTGCTGAGGTTTATGCTTGTTTTTAGCAAGGGACTCAGTGTAATCACTAGAGCTGAGCTGTGTCCTCCTGGCTACTCATTCTGCATCCACAGTGTGTGTCCTTGAGGGACCCCCCATTTTCTTTAGCGGTGTCACATTGACATGAGCCAGCAGTGGCCCAGGTGGCCTAGAAGGCCAATGGCATCTTGGCTTGCATCAGAAACGGCATGGCCAGCAGGTCCAGGGAGGTTTTTCTCCCTCTGGACTCCCCACTGGTGAGACCGCTCCTTGAATCCTGTGTTGAGTTCTGGGCCCCTCAGCACAAGAAGGATGTTGAGGCTCTGGAGCGAGTCCAGAGAAGAGCAACAAAGCTGGTGAAGGGGCTGGAGAACAGGCCTTATGAGGTATGGCTGAGAGAGCTGGGGGTGTTTATCCTGGAGAAGAGGAGGCTGAGGGGAGACCTCATTCCTCTTTACAACGACGCCTTCCCTGGAGGTGTTTAAGGGACGGGTGGACGAGGTGCTGAGGGACATGGTTTATTGTTTGATAGAAATGGTTGGACTCAATGATCTAATGGGTCTTTTCCAACCAAGCGATCCTATGTTTCTATGCTGCTGTAACAATCCCCATAAATTTATTTTGCTCTTGCATACATCGTACCAGCTTATGGATGCCTATAGCAAGATGATCTGCATTCTGCCCTGAGCTCCTGGCAGGAGCCTGGCACTCACACATGTGGCATCATGATGGGCTTTCTTTGCATTTACTGCGCATGCAAGTTGAACTGGCATTTCTCTTTGCACGCTTGGGAACAGGTCTAGCACCAGTGGAGGATTCCAAAGGTCTCTCAAGCCTCCCTCTCCACATACCCCATCAACATGGCATGGAATTACCCTGATTTTGTTCCCTTTCGACACAGCTGTTCCCAAAGCCAGACTTGAGTGTGTGCTTTGGTTTAGGATTGAGGAGGGATCTTGACATCTGCTCTTCCGCTCCAGGCAGAAGCTGTTTCCTTCAGTCAATAGAGGAGGTTGCTTTGCCCAGCTCAATTCTGGCTTTCTTTGCAGTTGTCCCAATTGTCCATAACCAGGTTCTGGAAAATAATAAAGCAGTATTCAGTATAGAAGTCCTGTCAGAAATATATCTTCCTTGTGTGTGTTTGTTTTTTTTTAATTCCTATATCACAGAATCACAGAATCACCGGGTTGGAAGAGACCCATCGGATCATCGAGTCCAACCATTCCCATCAAACACTAAACCATGGCCCTCAGGACCTCGTCTACTCGTGCCTTAAATGCCTCCAGGGAAGGCGAATCAACCACCTCCCTGGGCAGCATATTCCAATGCC
>WAAB01012428.1:0-31396 GCA_013389865.1 Piaya cayana
ACTGAAGGGAATTAAAACAGAAAATCATTTATAGAATCAGAGAATCACCANCCCTCAGCCCCCTCTTCTCTAGGTTAAACAACCCCAGCTCTCTCAGCCATTCCTCATAGGGCCTGTTCTCCAGCCCCTTCACCAGCTTTGTTGCTCTTCTCTAAACTCGCTCCAGAGCCTCAACATCCTTCCTGTGGTGAGGGGCCCAGAACTGAACACATATTTCTAAGTTCTGCTCCCCTACCCATCCTTCACCTTGTACTAGTCCCTGTTCAGATCCTTCCTTGAGAGGTACAGCGCCCAAGTTCACACCAGAGCTCCTCACCTGTGAGCTCTGATGCTGACCCAGGCTGCTAAAGAGTTCCTGCTTTGCCTTCTGGCCTGGGATCAGTTTTAGCTTTCTTCCCCTTCTCCATACCCACCTATGTGTACTTGTTTTATATATTCAATCAGAGCAACTTTGTTGTCTCTCCAGAACTGTTCCAGCTGGTCTGCTGGAGGATATTTACAGCATGACACCTCCAATGTAATTTCAAAACACTGTCCCCAGATGTAGTTGTAATCTTGCATTCCACCTAAAAAATGAAATAAAGCAGTGTTCAGCTGCAGAGAAGTACAAATTTCAAGCTAGAAGAAAGCCAGGAGAGTTAATATGTTAGTACTTGCACCACACCTATTAGAAAAGTAAATCAGATAAATTATTCCTTAATGCCACCCTCCTGTTTACTGCCTTCTGTGGAAAACCAACTTAATTACTCCAGTTACATGTAGGCTGTTGTTTTCTAAAGCACAGTGGGGTTTCAGAAATGATGATTATTATGGCTGAGGAAAGGTGGGTCTTTGATTTAAATTACTCAAGCGCTCCCAACTAAACAGAGACAGATAAATTCATAGGCTGGCACAGAGTTTGCCACTGCTAAAGCCATCCTAAGGGCCTTTTAAATCTTTGAATTCAGACTGTGAAGGCAACATGCAGTGTCATAGTACACAGGACCCATCCACGCTCTACCAGGCTGCGCTATGCAGTAATGATAATATTTATTTCAGTAATGAAGCATTAAAACCCCAGAAGATTAGTTTGCTTTCTGAAAGGACAAACCTTGGTGCCACACCAGTGCTTGTAGGGGTGTGTGTGCATAATCTGCACAGTGGCACAGGCCTTAAGAAAGGGCACAGAAGCAGCTAGAGAGCAGAGAGTGCTTTATTCACTTGTGTAACTGCTGACTGGGAGAGTCCGCAAGGAGCACCCGCGTCCTTCTCTGAGAATTCACATGAACACGTTTGCTTGCTCCCCTCATCAACCCTCTGAGCAAAACCCTTTCATCATCAAAGACGGAGGAGAAAATGAGAACACTGTAACTGAAGCAGCTGGAAAAAAAAAAGATTGCTGACATTCTCACCTTCCAGCTGGTACCAGGAATACCCGTTGGTGATGCCTTCTGGAAATATTGGTATGTTGTCACACCCAAAGCCTTTGTGCATGGTGGCATGGTTGTGGGAATAGGTTTTTGCCAAGTAAATAAAGACATCGTCATCTGGAGACTTGCTATAGCCTTGCAAAGAGCCAGTAACTGCAGGGCAAAGACAGACAACAAGTAACTCTCGTTACTGGTAAAACGTCCAGTGCTGGCTTACATACAGAAACATCTCCCGAACAGCCATATCAGGCAGTGAATTTCGACGGGGCTTATCAAAGTCTGCCTCCCCCGCTCAAAAGCTGGAAAAACCTTCCAGAAATCCTTATAAATGTTGTTAGCCAGTGTTCCTAAACCAAATCAGCTGTGCAGTAGAGAACACATTACTGGCTTACCTGAGTTACCATTATCAAAGGTGTAACTGGCAACCAGGGAACCTCCATGCAAGTTTGCTGAGAGAACAAATGTTTCATTTTTTATCCAGTTCATTACTGCTCGAGTCTCTGGCTGAATGCTAGCGTTGTTATGTTCAAAGGCATCAGGAAAATTTCTGTTCAGATCTTCTCCATTCTTATTGTACCTTAGAAAGAGAGAAGACATTCCTGTTACTGTTCTTCCTACAGACACTCACCAGCCTCCTAGTACTTAAGATCTGTGGCATGCCAGTGCCTTTGGGAAACAGGCAAGATGACCAGTGCAAATCTTCTCAAGCATAAAAATAGACCCTAATTTGCTTTCTGGCAGGACTGGAATTTTCATAGGACACAATAAAACAATTTTTCTACAGTATTTCAAGTGGAAATGGTAAAAAATATTTAATGTGCACACAGCATGTACACACCTACACATACATGAATTAGAAAAACATAAGCCAGATAAGGAGAAGGATGTCCTTCTGCACCTGTTTTTCCTACTGGTATAGAAGACCCGAGGTAACCACTGGATGGCTGTGTCTCTTGTACTGCTGTCACTCCAGACACAGAGCAAAGACATTGACTGAAACACAGGACGTGTTCTCCTCTCCCTGTACCTGAAGGTCCAGCCTGTGCAAAAGCTTTCTTCCCTTTTCACTCAGACAGATCAGTACAAGGACAGAGAGGGCATTCAGCCTCGGCTGTATTGATTTTTAAACTCAGTTAATTCTATCTATTTAACAGCAAGGGGATAAAAAATAACACCCTCCAAAAAAGTCCTCTCTGTTTGCTGAGGAACACTTTTCCTTCCTAAGAAAAAGGAGACCCTACATCAGTCACCCTAGAGAACTAAACTCCCTAGAGAACTAAACTCCCTAGAGAACTAAACTACTTAAACTACCTTTTCACTTGCTTCTGATGTTGTTATGACCAGTGATCAAGAGAACTTCTAGATCATGAGTTTGCTTTTTATGCACATTCCAACTTTGTCCCCTTGGCATTTCTTTCCATTCTCTCACTCTCTTCTTTTCTTCCCTCTTCTAGCTTGGTAAGCCCCCCTTTTTGGCCTTTGCAATAGTTACATTAAAGAATGCAGTAGTGTCACAGGATGCAATCAATGCTAGATAACACTTCTGTGTAAGTTTTTTCCCTACAGTACTATTATCACAGCACCTGTGATAGCTGACTCTGCTCACCTAACTCCTCCCACTTATTAGATCTGCACTCAACATGATCTTTGAGCACATTTCTGTAAGTCCATTCAACAAGCTTAGACAGACCTTTCTCTCATTAAGAAGGGTTACAGAGCTCTCCAACTGAAAGAGATACCTGTGGGTGGAGTTTTCCTTCTTTTTCTGTAGCACCCTAAAGGTCTAAATAGGTAGTTGTACTTCTACTTGCTATTGGGCCTCCTCCCTAAAAGGAATGGTCATTACACCACTCTGACCAGTGCTCTCCGGCCGCAGCACATATAAACACCAGTCTGACTCAGTCTTTCAAAATCTGTGTGCTCTAACAGCGTGTCTTCAGAACAACACAGGCCAAAATTAGCCCTAATACATTCTCTAGGCTATGTCTCCATCAAGTATGATTCAGCCTCTTGGCTATCTCCGATTATTACTCCCCACCCATTTCCTTCACCTACTCCCACCTTCCGAAGCCACCCTTACCGTCCATTTGAGTAATAACAATCAGGCGTTTTTACAGATTCAAATCCATCAGGGTTCATCGTTGGCATGATATGAATGCGGGTATTATTGAGTAACTCGGTAATAACTGGGTCATGGCTATAGTTGGTCACCAGGAAGTCTATCAAATGGAGCAGGAGTTCTCGCCCAACAGTCTGTACAAAGAAGCACAGGTTTTATTTTAAGTCTGTTCTGGAAGAAGAAAAAAAAGACCCACCACTTTGCACTTACAGATTTTTCTTACTGGATTATGCAGACATACAAGGCATACAAGAGCATTCAGGTCAACACAGTTTTGTTTTATGCTTTCCCCTAAATATATTTAAAGTAATTTAATAGATGAAAGGAATCACCAAAGGGTGTTCACAAGGGTTTTAAATCCAGACCAACCTGAGCTTTTCCTGTAATGGGAAACTGACTGTGTCAGCTGCACTGTTTAAATCCCACATGGGTAAGGCATAGCCTTATCAGAGACTAAAACCACAGAGGCTGACTGGTAAAGATCAGGCGGTTCTGGAAGCACATCACAGCATTATCTCAGTGACACTGCAGAGTCAGCTCTGTGCTGATGCCCCAGGAGCCCTGGGCCCTGTACACAAGCACTGTGCAATCACCACTTGGCAGTGATTCTTCAGAAGAAAGGAAGGAGACACCTTCCACGTATTCCAAGGTGCTACAGAGCTGGATTTTTTACTTGTCGATCTTCTTTTATTGATAGTCCATTTTAATACAGGATCAAGAGAGGCTCCATAGGCACTTCTGTTATATTCTGTCTTACATTGCTCTATTTTAATGACATGAACACAGGGATCAGAGAAAACAAACAGGTATATATATCTCCTTGGCAAAAGATATGGAAGGAGGCTTGGATGCAGACTTTGGATCAAAAATAGACAGTGGCAGCGAAAAATCTAAGAACATATTTTTGTTTGTGTAAGTTTGTATAGGTTGTGAAAGCTGATGGGACACCTCCCTTTAGTCTACTCTGTCAGCTTTCAGGCAAAGCAGGGGCAGGTTCCACCTCCAGCAAGTTAAGAACAATCCTTTTCTACGCAAGAAACCACCAGTACAGTGTTTGCTGGACCATACTTTCCAGGAACACCTTCTGTAGCACTGTGACCCATGCCTCAAGGACACTGTAGGGTTCCAAAGCCCAGGCTGAGATGAGAACAAATCAAGACTTGCAACTTGATGTTCTCTAGAGATAGTTTATCTCCAAGAACAAAACCTGGTAAATCACTGCAGGCTCTACGCTACAGTGTCTTGGTATCTTTTAGAATGAGTCTTGCACCATTAAAGTATTGCAGAGAATTTACTTTTTTTTCCTAAAATATGTAACATGGAGTGGCATTACTGGATGAACCTGGTGTCACAGATAAACCTCTCCTTGCCTTCAGACTCGTACAGGCTGAGGTAAAAGATAGGTGAAATCAGGCAGAGGAAAAGGAATATTTCTCCACAGCTAGTTGCTGCACTAGTATCTTGTTGACTGATCACACTGGTGCATTTTAAGTGGCAAAGCCTGCTCTGGGTATTAAGGTAAACAGGGACACAGATAACGTACAGCAGGAGCCGTGGGAGGAACACGGTGTGGGGAGGAGGGCTGGGTATAACTGCTGTTCAGGTTGGGAGCAAACCATGTCTTGGCAGTTAGCTGGCAATTGCTGTTCATTGCAGGAGAAACAAACCAACAAAAACCGTAGTGCCAAGCAAGACTGCTAATTTACAGATCACTGTTTTGAAGTGTCATGCTTGAAAGCAGTCACGTCTTTCAGCTGGTACTCAAGCAATTCTGCCATGCTGTTTGAACAGGGAAAAAGAAGGATCTCTTCCCACCCTGCCCCCCAGCAGATTTGTTCGCAAGTTTCCTATCCCTTGTCTGTCAGTTCCTGCAAGCCACCATCAGCAATCTCCTCTGGGAAGCTGTTACACAAATGCGTGCACTGTGCCAGTAACTAACTGGTTCTTTTTCTAGGCACTACAGCAAACAGGCTTTGACAAAGAAGGAAAAGGTACCTAATTTCCTCCGTTGCCAGCAGCTTTCAAAACAGTGGCTGAGCATGTGAAAGCAGGCTGCTCTGCAGGTTTGATAAATTTACTCAGTGAAATCTAAGGAGGGATGCAACAGAACCTGTCTTGTACAGGCAGCTCAGTTCCAGCTCTGGGTGATAGACATCTTGGGAAGCATACAGACTGAAGGGAAAGAAAGGAGGGGATAGAAGTCAGCCAAATCATGGCCCTGGGCACGAGAGGTAAAGCCAGTAGACTCAAAACCAGCAAGAATGGCTTTATCACAGAGACAGCTGAACTACAGACAAGACTGGACTGCTCTCTGGAGAGACTGGGGAAGTGCCTCTGCTCCTACTGTACATCTCTTTGGCGCTTGACAAAAAAGACATGCAGAAAGGAAAGGGAAGAGAAGCAGGAACGGGAAGGGGAAAAAAGATAAAGAAAAGCAACAAGAGACAGTGGTGGAAAAGAACAATGTTTATAAAGAATGGAAGATGACCAGTTTTTCATTACATTCTTTACCCTTTAAGACTTACTTACATACAGTGTATGTTAAAAACTAACCCTATTTTATAGAATTCCTTGTATAGCTATTGTTGTACACAATAACATTAAACAGTTCAGCTAATCTTGATCACAGAAAGTTGGTACTTAGATCAATCCCTGGTGAGTATATACCTACAAATACTTATCACCACCCTGTTTTGGTGGGGTAACAGAGGGGTGGTTTTGGTTTGGTCCACAGTACTCTGCATTTCTTGAGAAAGCACATCTGGAGGTGTCTGAGGCAGGGGCAAAGGGTAAGTTTTTGTTTCTTGGAAAGTGTAGCTCAAGTACCTCTAAGGCATCTGCTGCCCAGCCAAATTTTACCCTGTTACTACAGAGGTCAGCTGTACCTGTGGAGAAAAGTTATGAGACAATTATTTTTATATTAGAGCTTCAAATAAAGGATCTAGTGACCACAGAGGTAGGTTGCTGACAGTAAATTCAAGAACGGACATCTTGACCCCCCTCTAGTCTAATACAAAGAGAGCAGGGGACAGCATTTATAGGCTCTGCGTCTTTGAGAAGACATGAATATTTGGTTTCAATTACAATGTCCCTTTCTTTCACCTCTAGGGATACAGTTAGACATTATGTTTCCCTGTGTGCTTTCAGCTGTAGGTTTCCTTGTGTGCCCCAAAGGGAGAGCGTCAATGGGAAAGGCTTTCAGTTATCCTCAGGGGAGGTTGTGAATGAAGCAGCACGTATGTGTCAGGGCAAAGATCAACACTGTAAAAAAGGGTGTGACTGCTGTTTCTGTTGACATATCCCTTAAACCTGCTGACTATCACTTGTGGCGCACCTGGGTCAGCGCTCTTACTCAAGAAGCCCTAGCGGTAGCCAGTTAAAAGATCAAGGTTAGCCCCGATTGCACCTGTACTGTAACACTCCACAGCAGCACCCCTGTTTTAAAAACATTTTTATTACCACATGATAGAGATGTAATACCAGGGGACTATGGGTGGATAGACTCTGCCCACTTAATGATTAAAATTCTTTCCTTAAATGCGGCCAGCTTCTTATGTTGAACTGCATTGAAAGAAAGATCCCAATCATCAGGTAGGACCTGTTTCAGAGCAATATCATCTTGCCACTTTCCTTAGAATCATAGAATCACCAGATTGGAAAAGACCCACTGGATCATAGAGTCCAACCATTCCCATCAATCACTAAACCATGCCCCTCAGCACCTTGTCCACCTGTCCCTTAAACACCTTCAGAGAAGGTGACTCAACCACCTCCCTGGGCAGCCTCTGCCAGTGCCCAACGACCCTTTCAGTGAAAAAAATTTTCCTAATGAATCTCCCTTGGTGGAGCTTGAGGCCATTCCCTCTCATCCTGTCCCCTGTCACTTGGGAGAAGAGGCCAGCTCCCTCCTCTCTACAACTTCCTTCTAGGTAGTTGCAGAGAGCAATGAGGTCTCTTTGGTCCAGCCTCAAGTGCTCTAAAGACCTGGGGCAGCTAACTGGGTGCAATCCCACCTAAGGAACCCCGGTTGCAGCAGAGAAACTGATAACCCATCCTCGTTTATCACGTAAATGCCACACTGAAAAAAGAACACCTTGTAAAACTTGTAGAGCACTAAATTATTACACATGGCTGTGACACACCCCACTGTGTCTGTTCTTCTTTATTAAAATACACCAGTGTTAAAGTGATTGTGCAAATCCAGCTTGGTACATAGCCACTTATTTTTATAGCAGCAATCACTATGGAAAAAGGAGAACTACCATGTGTATGGCAAAAGAATTGTACTTCTTTGGTTTATCAGTGATGGAAACGGCAACAAAAAGCCTGCTTTTGAACTAATGAATGGCAAAAGGTATTTCCACTTGGAGAAATTCCACAGGCTTCAGGCTTCTCAGCACAGACTTCACCTGGCTGAGAAATGGATCACTTTTTCTTTTCCCACTCAGAGGTGTGGGAGTAGAGATAAGGAAAAAGGTAACTGGGGTAAGGCAGCAGCCCCACCTGTCTTGAAAGACATCTTGGCAACATCTAGCTTTTTTTTAAAAGTCTGTTGTTAGCAAATAAATTAGTTTGAATTTTCAGATCTCTGATGCTTCTGACCTTCTTTATATCACATCAGCTCATACAGAAGACAGGTGAAAATATAAATACTTATTGCATGGTGAACTCTTCTTTTATTCGCTTTTCTAGAGCACATACTTGTCTCTGTGCCACACCACTTCCATACTATATTGCACAGTACAAAGGACATAATATGTGCTGAAAAATCCTTATAGCAGATTATGTAGTATGTGGACACAACTCTTTCTGCCCAACCTGGTGATTAAAAAAAAAAAGGCCTTTTTGTTATAGTGGCATTTTGATGGTGTCAAGTGCAGCTTCCATTCATTTCTTGGAAATGAGAGCTACAAATTCTACACAAGCCTCATTAGTTTGTTGCTTGGGGCTTTTTAAAGCCGCAGTTTTATTTATCACAAATTGACTCCAGTTCTCAGTCACCCAAGCCCTGATAAGTCACTATATCTCAGGAAACCCTCACGTAGGTAAGACTATGTCTATGATGACAAGGAAAATAGGGTTTGGTTGCTTTAATTTAAACCACAAGATAAGCCAGCAAGAGATACACATCCTTATATGAAGGCTAGCTTGTACCTATCAGTACAGGCTCAGCTTCACATAATGAAAGAGTCAAAATACTACACTAAGAAAAGAAAGTGGTGGAAGTGGATGACATAGGAGAAAAGAGTTGGTATCAGCATTACCATCCTGGGAAATAATTTATCTTATGATGGCCCAGTTGCACCACAGCTGCAGCAAGTTAAGGAAGCCAAACAGTACAAAGGAAACAAGCAGAAACATACAGGTGAATCCACTGAGGAAGAGAAGGTCTTTCAAGTAAGAGTACAAGCCTGAGACAAGAGAGGTGGCTGCCTAATTCAGAATGAGAGCCGCCCCAGAAGAGCAGGTAAACTCTCCCTCATCTTCCTCAGTGCATACTTCATTAACATTTCACAGGCTTGTGTGTTTGGTGCAGTTTGTTAGTGCTATTTTGATTGAAGTCTTGCATAGCTGAAAGTGACTGAACTATCTCTACTTACCAGTTTTAACCTGTCTTGGATTAAACAAGTACTGCTAATAAAGGTGTCCAAATTCATACAGGCACACTAAGAATAGAGGAAGCCTTTTGTTGCATCTCGGGGGATCTGGGGCAAAAGTTCACTCTGTTTGGCAATGGTGATCACAAAATAAAGTAATTTAAACCTTGGCTGGTCATGTTTTACAGTATTAAGAAGGATTAACCTACTTAAATCTTTCCAGATCTGAAAAAATACTCTTCCTAGTATTGTGTACCCACATTGTTTTATTAGAACTTCCCTGTTGGGCAGTTTTCCAAATAACCTAGGTTTTCTTCACGCAGCATGTGTGAACAGCCTACAAACATGTACTTCAGGCTGCCCTCCAACTTTTAGGCTTTAGGAGCCCGCAGCCAGCTGAGTCAAAAGAAAAGTGTCATTTTTGCAATCTTGACAGGTTAGAAGGGCAGCATCACGAAATAACACTTGAGAACAGAACTTCTCTCGCTTTGTACCATTTATGGAAAGCACCACTGAATCACAAAAGACTTAACTAGATCAATGAAGCCATAATCCCACCATTTTAAGTTATGAAAGACCGGAACACAAGCTGAAGCTTATCATATAGTTCGTGCAAAACTTATCTGCTTAATACATTATAGAGACACTTGAATCTTTCCCCAGTGACTACTCTAGCAGAACCTTAGATTATGGGAAAAAAATATCCAAGTTCTCCAGTGCTTCTCTATATGGGGAATTAATTTCCTGCCATCTGAAATACATTTATGGTCAGATAGGAAAAAAATCAAACACTAACTGTGCACTATAACCATACACAAAAAACCCTCATAAAGCGAAGATCATGATGAGGGCCTGAAAAGGAGAAGCTTTATTTGCAGAATCTTCCCTAGGTGCACACCTGGCCTAATGAACAAGCTGGAATGTAGCACAGCACATAGTGCTGTATGTTCCCTAGGCAGCTCAGGGGTCAACTCTGCTCAGACAGAGAGTGCCAGATTTAAAAAAAAAAAAAAAAAAAAAAAAAATTACATCTTTTTCTCAAAAAATANGTTTCCTCACAAAGTCAATCTGAAAATTTAGATTCTAGGCAATGATTCAGGTTTTCTAATACCCAGCAATTTCTAATACCATGGATATGCAAAGAGTACGTGTCTCTGTGGTCCAAGCTCCTTGCACATATTTAGCTGATAATGACAGGAGGGCTTCACTATGGAGGCTTCATTAAGGGTGGCCTTCTGCAGTCCGGCAATATTGGATCTGAAAGCCAAATCATTCTGAATGAGATCATATCCTGCCCTCCATCTCTTTCCCAGCAAAGCTGGGTCATCTGTAGCCATAGATTTGCAACTCCCTTTGGCAGTCTGCAGGGGATGTCATATGGAGCCGCAATTCCAAGGAACCCTGACTACCCTGCTGACACACCAAGTTTTAGGAGTTGCAATCCTTATCTTGGGCATCCAGTAACACATGTACCCATCTGAAAACATGAATCAGCTTCCTCCCACGTAGAGTCAAATTCCAAAGCAGTCAGACTCCCAGCAACACTTTGAGCGTAGCCACTGTCAAACAAGGTGAAACCAGTATAACATGGGGAAATTCTTGGCACGTTGTAAGTGCTTGTAGGCGTGCAAGTGCTCACACAGAGTATTGGTAATAGCAATAGTATGTGATAGGTAACACTTTACACAGAATACACTTTCTACTACACCTGTTTTCCTTAGTTTTGGGAATTCACAGTCTAGCACACAAACACATTAAAAAATATTTGCTATTTCTGTTAAATTATTTATACATTTCACATTAAAGACTACATAGAAATACATTGCATGGTTTAAATTTATCCTGAACATGGTGAGTACAAGCAGGTAAAGCTAAAGAACAAAAGAAAGAGAAAGCAAGAAAAGACTACAGAGAAGAGTGAAGCTTTGAGTCTCTCTGTTCCAGATTCATGTACTACACCAGGAAGGCTTATAATCACCATTTTCTCCTTTATAGTTAATAGGTGGGCATTCTTTCCAGAGCCGGTTAATCCTGAAATAGTTTTTTCGTTGGTACTCACTGTGTATCTCAGGTGAATCTAGGTGTTCCTAGCTTAAGTTTCCCAAGAGATATTTTCTTCCTAGAATAAATAATACGGTGCTTCACAGCAATTATTATTCTAGCTTAGGATGTATTTGAAGAGTTCTATCAGTCACACTTCGTGCCCAGGCAATAACAACATACAAGCAAGCTATTGCATCTGACTCATTGTCAGGAAAGTTAAAGCCTCCGGGTTTATTCAGGTGGAGAACACAAAGCTCTTCACTTAAGAGATGTCTTAGGTGCAGAATTATAGGATTTCTTACTCTGATGAAAGGTCTCCTAAAGTCCTTCCACCTAAACAAGGGAACACTATTTTTGACACAGACACATACGACATACCTCAATGCTAAGTAGAAAAAGCCTGAGAGAAGTTCACTCTAAAGCTCTGGTAAAGTGTATTTCGTATAAATGACATTGCAAAAGTTGAAACGTACCTCATCCCCATGCATATTAGCAACATACTTGAACTCTGGAATGCCAATCTTATGATGGGTTGGAAACCTTCCCAGAACAAGGACCCACAGGTCTCTACCTTTAGGAGCGGAAGGGGAAAAGACATTTTTTTAAACAAGTGTAAAATCATACAAACCTTAGAGAAAAAGAAAAAAATAGAGTTGGTCATTAAGACCACCATACAAATTCTTATATGTCATTGCTGCCCAGTCCTGCATATAGCATATCAAAGCAGACTGTGGGTTTTTTAGTGTGTAAGCACTTGCTATAGTAGTTATAGGAATAAAGATGTTTTGCCTTCTGATCAAAAGGGTGTACTGAACTCTGTAATTTCAATTTCAAAAGCATTTAACCAGTGCTAGAAAATACTTTGATTTTTTTTCTTTTAATAAACACTTTTCAAATCAAAATAAGCAAGCAAGATTTTGTCAAGCAATGTCGCCAAGCAACTAAAAGTATTTAAAATAAATACAGTCTCCTCCCCCAAATATTAAGTTATAAGAGTTTTCTGAAGAACATGCAAAGATTTCATTGTCACAAAGAAAGAGCATCTTTTCTTTGCATTAAAGACAACACAAAAAAATCTAAACACATTCATGAGTTATTGCTCAGAAAAGATGAGATGCTGGACAGAGCTGAATCAGAGAGATATTAAAAGAAAATCAGCAGGGAAAGAATAAATAGCTACAGAAAGGGTATTAGTTAGGACCACCATAGCTGCACAGGAAGCTGAACTTTAAATAACAAAGCAAACAAACATACATACATTTTGGAAGTCCTTATTTAAGGGGGGTAGGGGACATTTCATAATATTTTTTTTTCAGGGTTATTGTGGCATTTCAGATCTCATTCGCGAAACTGTGCTTCCCCCTGGTCTGCTCAATGAGGTGGAAAGCACCAGTTTCAGTACATGGCAGCGATAAAACTGGACCCATTCCTTGATAATAGCAGTCAGAGCCTATTGATTGCTATTCCCAGGCCTTGCACATGTGCCACCTGTCCTCACCTTTCTCAAAGGGCTTGCTGGGACCTGTGAGTTGTTCTGGAGGATTCCAGCCATCATTGTTACTTACAGGAAAGATGAACGTAGGTGCTACTATATGCAGTACTATAAAAAGCATTATTTCCTAACTCTTTGTGAATTGTCAAATCTGCAGTAAATAAACTCTGGAGCATAACAGTTTCCCAGAGGTGAAAGCCATGATCCTCATGCTAAAGCTGCAGTGAGCCAGTCTCATAGCTATAAAGGGAAACATAAATTAGGTGACAACTGCAATACCTTCAGGAACAGGAGAAAAAAAATGAAGAGGACAGCTGGAACACTACAAGATGCACTGGATCAACTGTAAGACAGGTGAAACTGAAGACAGGTGTTGCCAAACTAAATTCTCACTTAACAGGTTGAATTGGAGTCTCAGGCTTAGGATCAAGAAGCAACAAGACAGCACTGAGAGCAGAGAGATTCATCAAGGAGTGGCCTCAGGATCCCCTGGTTTTACATAGTCACTCTACAAAGCATTGGTGTTGAATTCTTATATCCATACGCTATGCACAAAGCTATGAGATGCTACTACTGACTCTCATTAAAGGACAATGTGAGCAAGCAATCTATGCTTATTTTCAAATGGTACCAATAAGTTCTTTGGTGAGGAAGCTTTTTATTTGGCTTTGTTGAAACCATGACACACACATCCATCGCTTACAAACATTTTGGAGCATCTTGTGAGCCAACGCTGAACTGTGCTACATTCTTTACCCACCTCCCCACAGCAGCATTACCACCAATACAGTACTGTATAAACTGAAGCAACACAAGCCCAAGTACTGCTAAAATACTACAGTTATTCATGTCATTTAAGACTTTCTTCAAATAATACTGTACTCTAATTTCAAATTTTAAAAAGATTACCAAATCCTTGCCATCAGCAGCGTTCATTCCTGCTGCTATCACTGTGAAATTGCACCCATGGGAAACACAAGGAAGAGCTAAGTATAGACTAGCACTAAGTACTGACTTTAACTGGTCTTTCCAGCATTAGTATTTAGATTGTTTATAGTTTGTGTGAGGGCCATCTAAATGATAAACACTCCCATGAACCGAAACACCAATTATTTCCTGGCATTTCCAGCTTGTGAGAAGTATTAAACCTACCATTAGCAATTAAAAGAAATTCCTGGGTCTACTCAGCCTGCAGTGCTGGATTATTTACCTATGAGGGATTATGCAAGGCTTACTTCCATACAGCAGTAATTTACTGCATATAAAAAGATTCAGCATATAGATAAAATTTCCTTTAATCAGTAAAACCTAGATAGCACTGGTTTTGTACCCAAAGTGAACAGCTAAGCTATATCAAAAAAACATTTTTCACTGCCAAACTAGAACTGACTTCAAGTAATCAGTAAGCTAGACTTCAACTAATTAGTAAGCTATGTTTCAAGTAACCAAGTTACCTATGTTTCAAGACAAAAGTGTGTTTCTAACTGTGTGTCTCAGGACAAGTAATAAGACTTGTCCTGGAACAGAGCCAGACCACATTGCTTCATGTAGAAGCAGCACACTCTTAGAAACTTTCTATCTTTGCCACAGTTCATGACATAGTATCAGTAATCTAAACAGATCTATGAAAACTGGGAATTAAAAGGGAGAATTGAAATTGTTCTCCAGATCTAGCGGGAAAAAAACCCAAACCCTATTATTTTTAGATGTTGCAGTCTGGATTGCATTCTCTGGTTTGTTTTGTTCTGAAATTTGTTTCTAATTTTCTTCACTTTGCTCTTCACAGCTTCATTTATGAAAAAGAACTGTTTTTATTTCAAAGAAAGTTATGGCTAGGAAACGAGGTGAAATGGCCGGGCAATGCAACAGACACCCCCACTATCCCACTGTCAGTATTCCCCCAGGCCAGGCTACAGGTTAAAAAGTTTGCTTGGAGGTCCATTTTGACCCAGAAAAAGCAAGATGCTGACTACAATCAATCTGGGCTGGTCGTGTGTTGCACACTGATTTCATAGGTAGGAACTGCAGCAATGCTGGTCAATATCCAGGCAGTCCCTACCTAGGAAGGCACAGGACAGACAGAAGAGGAAGAAAGAATGACTCATTAGAATGCAAGGTCCAAGAACAATTTAATCATAGAAACAATCACAGAGTCCTAGAACAGTCCAGATTGGAAGAGACCTCAAAAGTTCATCTGGTCCAGTCTTTCATGGGTGATGGAGCCTAGATGAGATTATCGAGCATCCTGTACAATTGCATCTTGAAAACCTCCAGTGATGGAGACTCTACTACATCCCTGCGGAAGCTGTTTGGAAAAACAGTTGTTCTCACTGTAAAAAAAATTTGTATATTTAGGTGAAACCTCTCTTGGTGCAACTTGTAATCATTGCCTTTTGTCTTTTTCCACTTGGCTCCTTGTGAAGGGAGAGCCTCCATTCTCTTTGCAGCCACCCTTTAAGTACTAGAATCTTGTAATGAGATTCCATCTCCACCAGAATATTCTCTTCTCCAAGGAAAAATATGCTGAATTCCTTCAGCCTTTCCTTGTAGAACATGTTCTCCAGCTTTTTGATCAACTTCATGAACCCCCTTCTTGGACCCACTCCTGTCTGTCCAGATCTTTCTTGAACTGTGGGCATCAGAACTGGACACAGTACTCCAGACGTAGCCTGAGCACACCAAATGGGATGACCACATCTTTAACTTGGCTAGTAACGCCCCTGCAGATGCAGACCAGGACCTGATTTGCCTTTGTTGCTGCAGTGGAGCGCTGCTGACTCATGTTCAGTTTGTTGTCCACCAGGATCTCAGCTGCTCTCCAGCCACAAAAATCCCAGTGTGGACCAGACTCTGTGGTTATTCTGTCCAAGGTACAGAATTTTGCATTTGTCTTTGTTAAACT
Source organism: Piaya cayana (assembly GCA_013389865.1). Classification (NCBI taxonomy): domain Eukaryota; kingdom Metazoa; phylum Chordata; class Aves; order Cuculiformes; family Coccyzidae; genus Piaya; species Piaya cayana. The sequence goes on from WAAB01012428.1 coordinate 15,563, forward strand.
CCGTGCTGTTCTCGGTAGCCCACTCCCCCAGCCTGTTCTGACCTCTTCAAGATGGTTCACCCTTCCGACTTGTCCACCTCACCATCCAGTTTGATGTCCTCCGTAAGTGTGGCAACAGGGCTTTTAATCTCATTGTTCAAATCATTTATGAAGATGCTGAACAGCGTAGAGTCTAGTAGTGGTCCCTGGAGGACTCTACTCGTGACAGACTGCCAGCCTGAGCAAAAAAAATCCTTTATGCCCACCCTCTGAATACAGCCTGTCAGTCAGTTTCCCACCTATCTCATAGACCACCTATCAAGCCTGCATCTTGCCAGTTTGTCCAGGAGAAGTCTGCAGGAAACGGTGTTGAAAACAGTTTCTTCTTGCTCCAGATCTGACTGAATACCTATCTGAAGAGCACAGCACTGAACACAGCTCCTACAAAACTTGCTCTGACACTGGCTAGAAAATCGAGTTTTCAGGTGTCTAAGCAGATATGAGTCTGCTTGGATTCATCTGTATTACCTATAAAACATATAAAGCCAGACTATGAAGAGATAACATAACACTATACCAAATCAAAGTAATGATTTTTTTTAAAAAAAAAATACTCTTGAGATTTGATACAAGCCACAACAACTTCCTTCTCTTTTCATTTCATATCATATCATATCTTCTTTCTTAAAACTTAGTAATTTTTACTCTAACTTATCCTGTGGTTGGCCACAAACTATCCAGACTAAAAGTAGCGTATTCTCAAGGTGGTTTGCACATTACCCTGGAAGATTTGTCCCTAAGCTGTAGAGAAGGCCACCCTAGTAGTTAGAAAAGAGAGAGAAGTTAAATAGAAAGTGCAAACAACTTAAAAGCTTTTATTATTATTCTTCAGATTGTAATTGACTACTGATATTTCAGCAGTTCTGAAAGCTCACCCTAGCAGGGCTTCATTCTACCATGCTCCACACAAACTTTTAAAATAAATGTTTCTGACTCCCAAAGCACACAATCAAAAGCACTGCAAAGAAAGAAGGGGGACCAGACAGACAAGCTTTTGTTCAATGAGAACATAAAAGGGTGGTGGCTATGCCTTAAGCATAACTTGTATCAATCCTGTTCAATTCCAGTGTAAGCAGAAAAGCTTCAGCCTAGATTCTGTGATGAGAACACCAAGTAGCAGCAGAGAAATAACCACACTGGCTGATTTTTATAACACTGCAAGAGCAACCACTATGTAATTATGGTTTGACAGAAGAAAGAGAAACGATGCAAATAACTAGCATCTGCATTACTTATACAAAAATATTGTGGGGAGACAGGAAGGTCTAAGAGTCACTCCTTGATAAACTGTTCCGTAGATATACCACAACTCCCACAATCTCTCATACTCTTTAATCCACTTTAATTATGCATACTAATGTTGGAAACATTACCCTACCTGCATTTGGCAACATATTCTGCTAAGTCTTGGGATACTCCATCCTTTACTGACAACCTGTAATACTAGTGCAAAACTAGGTTAATTGTTACCATGCAAGATACTAAGGCATCTTCACAGTTTTACTGCACAGCTATGTCCCAGCTACATCCAACACCTGCCTTCTGAGACTAAGTCATACCAAACATACTATTACACAAAATTCAAGAGAGAGATTAAGAAATCAATCCTGGCTTTATCCCTCCTAACTTTTATGTTACATTCCTGGGAGATTTGTTTCTGTGCTAGCATAAACCATTCTTTGGCTTTTAAGTTTTGTGATGTGTACTTGCATTCACTGCAAAACTCAGAACTGTCCTTGTGTAACGGAGCAGCACAATTGCCCCCTGTGTGCACACGCTCTTGAGGTATTTCTGAAAGGGCAGAAAGATGGAAATACAAAGAAATTAAACACCTATGCAACTTAGTATTGCACTAACAAGTTTCAATGCGAAGACAAAAATATTTGTTTCACTGTGATAACAGTGGGGCAACACACTGTCTTCTGGCAAAACACAATAGCTAATAAAGGACTTTAGGAGCAATTCCCTTTTGCTAAGCAAGCGCCAGCTGCATCCTTGCCCTGTGGATTCTGATTTGCCATCACCAATTCAAGTTGGAAAATCTAAAGCTGTTTTGGAATTTGCCCACTGGCAGCACACAGAATTTGACTCAGAATTTGAGTTACTGAGACACTATTTATACAACCATAAACACTCAATCAGACAGACTGATGGAGTAGCGCTGCAGAAGTAGCCTTACAAACATGAACAAATCTGTGAGCTTAATCCTACCAGATCATGGAGTAAAGCACCCTCCAGATTATGGTAAGTAAGATAAATGTATCCTTAGGGGGTATAAATTTTGTGAAGTATCAGCCAAAAAAGGCAGCTGTCTCCACTCAGAAAACAGACACTCTAGATGAACAGTTTATACTTGGAATAACCCACACACCTGAAGCTGGGATCGGATAGACATCTGTATGAACTTTAGCACATCAGATTCTTTTGTGAGCATTTATCCTCATTTTCAGTACACCATGTTCTCATGATCCACTGAGATGGAAAGGATTGTCTAAAGACTTGACCTGGATTAGCACTGTTAAGGAACATAGTTAGTATACCAAGAAGAGCTAGGACTCTTTAAATATAAAAAACTCTTCCAGGTATTTTGAAGGATTAAAAGGTACGGATCAATCACACAGGATAACCAGGCAATATTCAGCATGGCGCATAGAACAAGTCCCAGAGAGGAAAATGTCACATTTCAATCTGCAGGTCTACGATGGCCTCCCCTACATCCCAAAATGTTAGTACTTTTTATCTAGGGAAAAGAGCACAGGTTTTACTATTTGTTTTGTTTTCAGGAGTATACTCCTAAACGGAGAGACTGTAAAAGAGATCATACTTAGCAAGAACTCCTCTAACCATGCTGCTCTTAATAAGCTATTGGAAGGAGTGAAAATCATTGAGAAGGAAAAAAAGTGTTTGCTTGAGGATAACAGCAAGAGGGACCAATTGGTACAGTACATGTATAGCATTTTTATATTTTATTTTAGAGTATTTGGACTATGCTGAGTTCTACGTTTCCCCTTGTCAACTTTCTGAGTGCTAATATGAACAGTCCCATCTCAGCCAACTTGTGGTACTTCTTGAGATACAAAGGACTGTAACATTTCAGCAAGAGTTACTATGCTGGGTCTACTGCTTAACTTAACACTTCTGACCTCTCCCCATGTATTCCCTCTTATGGGCATAAGGCCACCTCTTTCTCTCTAAAGGGAAAATATAAAAGTAACAATTTCCCACTATTTAATAAGCACCTATCTACTTCCTGAGATTATGCCAGCTGATCCAATTTAGAGTCAGTACTTTATAAGCAGAACTGTAGGAATGATCAATGACTCTTTAAAAAAACCCTAGATACTGTTTATTTGTAATGAAAGCACTTAAGAAGGGAAGTCAAAAGGTTCATGGTTCATATGATTGCTTATCTTCCTCAAGGGTTACAAGTCTTTGGTTGACTGGGACTGCTTTAGATATTTTCACAGGACTTGTATCTTATGAGAACCACCGCTCTTTCTTTCCTACATACGCATGACTCACACTGCACCATTTCCAGTTCTCATAATCAAGCAGAGCACACTCTTTATACACAAAAACGTGAAAAACTGCCAGTCCAGAGCAGTCTTTATAACAGCACCATATAGTTAAGTTGAAGACAAATCAAGAAATAAAAATAAATCTTAAAAATCCAAACAACAAGAACCCAGAAGGAAATACTGTTTTTAAATTAATATACACTAATCTTATTCAGTATTGCCCACTGAGAACACCACAGACACATAAAATTAGCCTAAACACGCTTTCGCCACTGTTTACATTAACTCGTTTCATATTTAGTTCCAGAAACCAAACAGACTATTTTTCCTTTTCACCAATTCCTGTTTCTATTACCACAGGGTTTTTAAACCTTGTTCTAAAAATGTGTGCTGTATTTTCCGAGAAATGTGTGAAACTTGTATGCACCTGACAATTTTCAGAAATACTACTGTATACCACATAAAAGAAAGTAATATTACCCATTCACAGTTAGTACCATTGGATTGTCACGACAAGAGTGATTGCTTACAACACAAGCCAAGTACAAGGAGAGGATGGTTTGGTTTTAAGTGCAATTTATCCAGATTAACAGTTTTATTTGGTCTACCCTTTTGCCACTAGAGGCAGATAACCAGGAGTAGAAAGCCAGGAGAAGACTACAGGTTGTTTCTTACGTGGCTGAGAAGTTACTCTGAGGGTTTTAGTGCCTTGAAGTGCCTCAAGGGGCTTGATATGCACATCCTGTAAACATTCTTAGCAGATCCCAGAAATTGTGTTTGCTCCAAGAACTGGAAGCTCCAAAAAATACACATCTCAATAAGATGGCAAGCAGAGTCCTACAAAGTGATGCAGCAAGCAGCTTCATCCATCCACACATTTTTTTTAACTGGACAGAGGGGAAAAAATGCAAGATAGATTAAGCTTTTAAAAAGAATCCAATCCTTATCATCACCACCTCTTTCTGGTTAACGAGATACATTACTTTGATGAGTTGCTTCCAGAATGGGTAACACAATGTCTCCTTAAAAACATGAGTAACTGCCTTTTAGGGAAGGCAACATACACTAAAAGGAACTAAAATTCAGGCAGCTTTATTACCTAGAAACAGAGTAACTTAGTTCTTTGTGTCTTTGAGAAAGATGTTCTGGTGGCCTTTATTTCCACTGAGTAATCACAATGCCTCATGCAATCTTTCTCAAAGCAAGCCTTGTACTGTAACCTACTTAAGGACTACCAGGATTAGGAAACATGCTTTGTCAGAAACAGTCAGGTTGCATGTTGCTCACAGTGCATACGGGGTAAGTATCATTCTGTGCTTGTCCTATTCCTAAATTTTTCTCTAGCTATTAACGGAACAAAAAGAGTACTAGACCAGACTGGATTCTGAACAGACACAGTAGGACTGCATTTCTTACTGAGAACACAGCTCTCTTTTACTTAAACTTTAGGATAAATGCTACTTTTTCAGACCTGCTCAAGCTCTGTTTAAGTGCTCCAGGTAACTGCAAGGCGCATCCATGGATGTAGAACACATTGGCTAGGGACAAACAGGAAACACTCAACTGTCCTAAATTCACTGTGAGCATGTAACACTGCAGCTACATCTAATTAAATAACTCCAACTGCCATGGACTGACCTTTCCCATAACAACAAGTAAGCCACGGACATCAAATTGCAGAATCATTTGCTTATAAGCATCCTATAACCTCTTCCTCACATCTGAACCACTGCATAGTTTTTCTAAGAGTTACAGTACCAGAAAGGGAACAGTTTGTACAAGGAGGGTAATCTCACAGCTGGGAGAGGAAGAGAGCTACAGCCAGTCCTACGCAGAACTAGCAGTAGTGTGTGCATCCAGCTTTCATTCAAAGAAAAAACTCAGCCTTAAAAAATCCCCATACATCTCTTTCATGCAAAATCATGCATAGAACAGCTGCCTAGGAAACAAACTCTTTAGGGTAAGAAGTCACACCTTGCCTATCAACTAAATAATATTTTATGAGTAGGTGCCCATTTATATTTATGTGAACTAGCTGAATGTGATATGTCATACTATAGCAACATACAGAAAAGCTTTGATTAGGCAGCTTTGAGGATTGGTGACATTGGTAACTCCAAGAATTTACTGTCAGAGACACCATCCAGAAGGGATGCAAGCTGTGCTGCTCTTCCTGTTTTGTGGGAAGTGAATAGAAAGCTACTAGAAACACTAAAACACTACTAAAAAGCCTTATCCCCTGAAGTGGGGTAGAGGGATGCGTTACTATGCTCTCCTCAAGCAAGAGGAACATGCAGACAGATTGAACATCTAGGTAAAACGCAGGCATGGCATGAGTTTTATTCTTTTAAAGTAAGTTTCTGATTAGAATTTGTTGAATAATTTACCACATGGTACCAAAAGGGCAATTCAATCCATAGCACTGATCACTAACATCAGTATTCACCCAATCTTCCTTATTCCCAGGGAAACAAAGGCCCTGCAGCATGACCCAAAGACCAGCAAGTGTAGGCTGTGACAGGCTAATAAAGATCCCCAATCTGGTTGTAGAAGACCCTTAATTGAAGGTCATGTCTTGATTAATGGTTATGGTTTTTTCTTCTTTTTTTTTTTTTTCCTTTATTGAAGAATTTCTCTCTCTTCCTCCACAGCATCCAAAACCAGCAGTCTGAGGAAGTGAATATTTATTTACTACCAGTGCAAGTCAATGCTGAGGTACATATGAAAAGTATCTTGTAGTGAGCATCCAGGTTTAATTTGTCCCTTGCAATCAGCAGACCATAAATTAAGAGTTAAATTTTCAGTATACTTATGCACTATTCAGTATACTTATGAGCTATACAAGGCATGTTTCAAGATCATACCTTTTACTTACATGACTAAAAAATTATGTATGATGCTCCGAAAAGCAAAAATCCTACAAGAAGTGAGGGAAAAAAACATTCAGCAATTTATCTGTTCAGCGTGCACTATTCTTGGTATCCTGAGCTCCATGTTTTTGTGTTTGATTATTTCTTTTTAAAAACATCATCTACATATTTACTTTCTCACTACCAGCTAAAGGATGCAGAGATGGACAAGAATCAAACTGCACCCACCAGCTGCAATAGCTGATTCTATGGTATGCAAGCTTCCCTGCATTGCTAACTTCACTGGTGTGATTTACAGCATCCAGTGGTCCATTCTGTCTACTTCTAAACAAACACAGAAAGCTGAAAAGCCTTGCTGAGGGAAAACAGGCTTAAGGTCTTTACTGCTCTGAAGAAACGCTCAACAAACACATGCTGCAACTAGACAATTACAAAGCAACTGGTAGAGAGGAGGCAGGAGAGTAGAGATTTTTCTGATAATGCTGGTTTTAAATGAATGCTGCTCACAGAAACAGTGGACTACTTGAAATAGATCAGAACTTTCCATCTCAAAGTTACTGCATAAAGACGTCAGTACTAGATAACAGGTTTTATGTGAGGACTATTTTGTCTGTGTTACTAGGATAAGTTCTCATCAAACAGTTACTTGAAAAATCTTTTTTTCTTAAGGCTGGGACAGCAATCTCCAATATGGCAGGTTTCACAACAAGCAAGCAAACAAACTTTCCATGTGATTTTATGCACAAACTGTATTTAAGTTCCATTTGTATGCATGCATGTAAAATAAACGCAAACAAATACATACACTCTTCCATTATTATCTTTTAGGTGTAGGAGATAGGATAGAAGGCAAGAGAAAGGTGATTGACCAATTCACAGCAAGTGTAAAGTAGAGAAGGTCTAAGCAAATTATTTTACTTGCACTGCAAGAGAACAGGAACATGCTCATTCAGTGACTGCATCTCCAAGAGTAACATCTTAACATACCAACCTTTGAAACATCTGATGCTAACCAAGCCACGTACTTTTTCTAAACAATTTGCGTAAAGTGCATAATCATACTGATAGGAAAGCAACATCAAGTCATGTTATCAGACAAAGTCTTAGTGCTTAGCTATCAGAAGACTGATTGCACACAAACTACCTGTGTCCCATTACAGCAGTCAAACCACTATTGCAGAAGGTAGAAGTGCTATTGCTTTTCTCCTATAAGTAGTCATACTCAATATTCACATTCAACCTAATTCTGCTAACTAAATTGCTAGAGGGTGTAATTAGATTAAATATGAACCTATGTTTCAACATTTAAAGACTTTTCAGCTTCAGTTTGGATAAAAGGACTTAGAAGTCCATTTGCAGTAATGCAGTAATGGTGAGTTCTATTCAGGCACATGGTTTAGAAAAAAGCTCAACTGGAAGCTGAAGATTTTTAAATACAAGCTCATATTTCTTGTTTCCAAAGTCATGATTTAGCCTTGAACAGACAAATCCTGAAGGACACAGTCATTGTCCTCTCTTTTTCCCCATCCCATCACAGGGACTCACATAACATGCTGCAGGTTGCAAGGTTGCTGAGATTGAGCCCACCCATGAACCCAAACACCCTATCAATAATAAAATGAACCTAGAATCTCGTTAACATACATATTTGCCACAAGAACTGACAAAGACTAGAAAAAAGATGGTTGTGAAGAAAGTGACCAAAAAGAGCAAGTGGCACATGAGGAGAAAAAAAAATCAGAAGAGAAGCAGGAATGAATGGGTAAAAGTTTAACTACCATGATAAATCTTACAATGCCTATTTCTATCTGAAACTCTGCCCTTGAGCCAAGTGACTTCAGTATGCTTTAAATGAGGACTTTGGAGTGGGAAATGTCTCATTTTTGCTTCTAAAAACGAACATAGAAAATCTCAATGCTTATATTATCTGTTCACACCATGCTCGCACATGAAGCCTGTAATTCACAGGACTAAAGAAATTTGTAGGGTGGGAGATGAGGAGGAGGGAAGGGGAGACATTACCAAGGACTGGAGACAGGAGGAAAGCCATCTGCAGCCGGCATTCAAATGGAACAAACCAAAGCTGATACTCATCAACACAAACACACCCCACACCATGTAAACACACAAAAATGCAATATTGTCTTTAAAGACATCACATTCTCTGTGGATTAGCCGCTAGACAATTTGTTTATTTTCAAGGGGAAAAAAAAGTCTTTATCACCTTCCCCCCCCCCCCCCTTAAATACACCAGTACTGGCATTTTTTTGGTACAAATCTTTAATACTGAGAAACTTACCTCAAAGTACACTGGGCTATGTATAAACTTCTCATTCTATTTTTGTAGAGTGATACGACCCCTGAAACTAACCTAAGCACAATTCCAGCAGAATACAAAGATTTTATGGATACGTATTTCAGTTTTTGTCCCTATCCAGTAGTAAAACTTGTTTGCCAGTACTTCAAACAAAGTTAAAACATCCAGAATACAAGCATTTCTAATGTAAATTCAATAAAATGTACTGTACATTTTACTATTGGTGATAGTAACCAAAGGCCCTTCCATACTGTATCACAAGAAACATCTGAAAATAAGTTCATGTGTTTCCCCAGGTAGACATAATTTTCCAGCTACATGTAGACTGCTGATATATAGACTAGACAAGTACAATACCTGGTCTTTTATCATTAAATATTTTCACTGGGGTTCAATGAGCCTGAAGTTATCACCCCTCTGTTAAACAGCCTCCTGCAAACACTTAAAAGTATCAATCAGGCTGTGTCAGAAAATTCAGGAGATTTAAACTGGTCCTTGGCATATCTTGGGCACCGGTGTTTGTGCAGAATGTCAGGGACAGGTTAATTGCCTAGGTTCTCCATTAACCCTACTAATCACGCACACATTTCCCATTGTGCTACCTGACTCCTAATCCCCAGTGTGCCCTTTGGCTGAAGTCACAGCTGCTTATCAGATGGAAACCTGGGCACTCACCATTCCTTTCTGTTTTCCGAGGGAAGCCCATGCATGCAGGTAGGAAGGAGACATAATGAACTCCAACGCACCTCACCTGAGCCCCTGAGAAACCTGACCAGCTGGAAGCCCTCAAGAGAGCACTTTCACTGCGGTTCACAGTCTACTCAATGCACACAGCCACATAGATGTCCTGCATGAAATTTAAAAACCAAACTGACCAAAACTGCACAGCCTCCTGCATGCTTCAGCCTCTTTCTTTATAGAGCAGGAATAGCAGAATGCTATTAAGTGAGGGTTGTTTTGGGTTTTTTTTTTGTTGGACGAGTGAAAGTTCACAAAGTACTTAAGATTAATGCATGGAATGTGTCCATTCAAAGTCAACAGAGAGAGCAGTTGAATAGTAAGTAGCAGAACAGGATGTTTAAAACATTTAGTCCTCACTTAAAAAGGCTTCCAGGGCAGCTTTTCTTGCAAGAAGCTAATTCTGAGAATTTCTATGGGAGCCACAATAAAATCTGGTCAGTTTGTCTTGGGGTTTATTGGGGTTTTTTTGGTCTCTCCAATGGTAGAATCTGCCAGAGAGATGTTAATCCATTAAGTCAGTTTGAGTCACTAGGTCAAGACAGAGGTGCTTTAACCACATGCAACTTTTTAATCAGTGAGAAGGATCTGGCTTAAGGATTATGTTTACAACCATTCCAGTTTGACTGGAATTCTAAAAATGCAGACTGGCCACCAGGAAAGCTATGTCTAAACCCAGCTGTAATTGGCATTTATCACTTTATCAGAATCCAGAACGTATCAGAAAAGAGTGTGGATCTACTCCAAAAGCCACTCAGCACTTTAAACCCTTACTTGCCTTTGCTCTCCTAATAAGGTCATCAGGGCTACCTATTAAGATCCCTTCCCACCATCCCATCACCCTCATTATCTTTTCAAAGAATAACAGCAGCACAATATCCCGAACAATGAAAAACCATAGATGATACACATACATCAAATATTCTCTTTTTGATAATGATTTGCTTGCTTGTCTTTCACTGGGGAGGCACAAGGCAGGACAGGGTAAGTGATTACACTGGGTCCCATACTTTGGACTGATGCAGCTCTGCTGTCTCCTCTATCATTATACAGTGCACATATGTACTGAGGTTGGCTATTGCACATATAAGAAAACGGAGATCCTGCCAAAGATCTTTTATGAGCTTATTCAACAACACAGCTGAAACAATACAGAAGAACCAAGGTATTTTCTGGGCCAACATCCAGCTCTGCCTACCTGCTTGTAACACCATATCAGGTCTCTCAAAACGCTACACATCACCTACAAATCTTCATGGATTTGAGGTTACTTACTCAATTAAACCAAACAGGTAAGACTTGGTTTTGTTAGCCAATAATCTACACCTTCTTAAGCTCCCTTCTCATCTTTTATAAGGATAATAGCTTAGCAGATGAGATGCATAATTAAACATCATCATTTCCAAATGTACAGACCTGGGGACAGAACAAGGTCATTACTGGTCTACAAAAACATTCTTCCCAGTAATCCAGCAGAGGTGTTCACAGTAATCTGGCAGAGAGGTGGTGAATTTTCATATGGTGATGTAAACCACAACAGAACATATTGGACATCTTGCAGTTTGTTTTCCAGTGAGGCTCTTGGTACTGGTTCTGCTGTGTACTTTGCTGTTACAGCCTACATTCATCAAGTAAATACTCTTTGTAAATCCTGCCTCAAATTTATCTATGACAAATCATACTTGACTGATTTGGAGCTAGGGGAAGCACTGTACTAACAGGATAACCATTGTTTAGCAGCTTGAGAAAAGCACTAACACTTAAGGGTAAAAAGAATAGTTAATAATTTAGCCAAAGCAACTGACACTTGAAGGATAGCAGAGCGGAAACTGCTCGTGCTTGGAGGATACGCAAAATGACAGCTGTCTAGCTAAACATATTAGAGGGGCCTGTTGCTAAAGGTATTTTTGGTTGGGCAGGACAAGTCATCTGGACCTGTGATAAGAGCAAACAATGCTGACAAAAATGGCAAGGATCCGAAGGACATGGAAACAGATGGAAGCTAAAATAAGTTAAGATAACTGCCCACATCCCTGGGACAATCTTTCACAGGCAGAAAACAGGAAGAGGTCTCTTCTCAAACTCAATATAATAAGAGGTGGAGAAAGATTATGAATATGTATAGGCATTTTTAGAATATGTAACAATTTACTGTATAAAGCCAAGATGAGTTGCCACAATAGGTATGCACGTAGTTTTGGAGAAATGATTCTCCTGTGCATCTCAGCGCGGAATAAACATACCTACTTTATAACTTTATAAGTTATGGAGTCTTGATTCCGCATGTCATAACAGCTTAACTTTTTGGCAGAAATGACTGGCTTAGTGGGAGAGAGGAAAGCTCTGTTTCTTTAGCCTCAAACTTAGCAAGGCTTTCAACAGAATCACAGAATCGCTTGAAAGGGACAACTGGAGGTCACCTGGTCCAACTTTCCTGCACAAGCAGGGCCACCTACAGATGGCTGCCCAGGACTGTGTCCAGACAGATTTCAAATATCTCCCAGGATGGATATTCCACAAGGTCTTTGTGTGACCTGTTCCAATCCTCAGTCACCCACACAATATCTTTATAAACAAGCTACGAACATATGGATTAAGAGGAGTAGACTACAGTGAGGTCAGAAGCTGGCTGAACTAAGCAATTGGTGGTTCAAGTGTCACTCAAACAAATTATTATTAGCCGTCTATTAGCAGCATTCCTCAAGGGCCAATGCTGAAGCTAATAGTGTTTAATATCTTCCTCAGGGCTGGGGCTATCATTCATATGACCTCAACAAGCTGAAGGAATTTCTCAACAAAAGACTCACGAAGTTTGACAAAGGCAGATGCAAAGTCCTGCACCTGCAATGGAAGAATTATATTGGGATTAACTCGAGAAGATGCTCGTACACGCTGCAGACTGGCTGGGTTGCAGCTCTGCAACTCCAGGGTTGCAGGGTGTGGGAGGAACAGGTGGACAAGAAAACCGTGAGTCAGTAGTGTGCTCTTGCAGCTGAAAAGGCAACTTGTATGCTAGACAGCATCAGCAAGAACATAAGCCAGCAACTGGAGGGAAATTATTATTCCCCTCCGTGCAACATTAGTAGAGCTACATCTGGAGAACCCCACACACCTATGGGTTCCCAAACACAAGACAGGCAACACCATGCTGAAGGAAGTCCAGGAGAGGGCCACCGAGATCATCACACTGAATCTGAGGAGAAGCCATTAGTTTGTTTTGCCTGGAGAATATTACAGCTACAACCTTCCACTACCTAAAGGGACATCATGGAGAAGGCACAGCTAAACCCTTCTTAGAGGTGCACAGCAAAAGGACAGGTGACAACTCACAGCAAAGGAAATCCTAATCAGATGCAAGAAAACACATTTCCAAACAAAAGGTAGTCGAGCACTGAATAAGTTACAGAGACCCTGCAGAATCTCCACCCTTGCAGATATTAAAAACTTGGGTGGGGAGGGCCCTGAGTGTCATAATCTAACTTTGAAGTCAGCCCTGCTTTGAACAAGAGCTTAAACTAGATGGCCTTCAGACCTAAACAAGTTTATGATCTGAAGCTTCTGACATGAAGAACATTTAGATGTTTCTGTTAAAGAAACACATGCAATCACCTTCTAAAGCAGTAATACACATGTCCCTGTCACTCTCCCCACTTGGGCTTCTAAGAGTGGATTCTATACCCTCACAGAGCTCCAGGTCTACGCATGTCAATAAAAGGTCAAGCCCTTACTTCACATTCTTTGTAATCCAAGTCTAGATGGCTCTATATAGTACTAGATTATTAAATTAAATTAGAGTAAAATCTATATTAGATTTAAGAACAACATGGTAACAATATCCTTTCATAGCAACAGTAGAATTACGTCTGGTGGATCTATAACCACCACTCTGATTCACCGGATTTTGTATTCATTATCAACAATTTCCATATGTCAACAAGTTAATAGAAAAGTTACTACATTACATTGATCTCGATTTTATATTTAAATTAATTTCTGCTTCTCACCATCAATAAACACTATTTGCTATCATAGTTTAGCTAACTGGCAGTGGGATAACACTAGGAAACCCACATAACTAAGCATACGTGCATAAACACACCCTTTGTTTTGTCAGCTTATCTAACAAAAGAGAAAGAGAACTTCAGATGTTAACCAAAATTGGAACTTCATTTTCTCAGAAATTATATAACCACTGTTGCCACAAAACTTTCTTCTAGCATGAGCTAAAAAAAAAAGAGACCCTAATTCAGTTCCATCCTCTACCATACCTCAGGGGACTCTAAAAGCACATTTCTTAGAGGTAAAAATCTCTTAACATTTAGGAAAAAAAGAAAAGAGTAGAGAATCACTGAACATTTTTTAAACTCCTTTTTGCTTTACATGGCACTGACAGTTTTCACTGCCTACCTGTTCAATGCAGAGGAATACTGCAGGCACACAGAGTGTGCAAAAAGCATAACTGATCACCCTTTTGTGAATCATGATATGTAGCTGGCAGAACAAGGGAAAGCCCATGTAATTCTCCTTTCTCACACAGTTTGGCAAACAGAAGGCAACATACCAAAATCTGAATAAAGTTTTGGTGCATTGCCTGATCACAATCAAGAGATGATGCATTTCCAGTTCTCATGCTAATGGAACTCAGGTGAGTTGAACATTTCATGTTACCAACTTTCAGATACGTAGATACAAAAAGGCAAAGTTTCAAACTCTCAGGCCGGATCAAAGGTTCTTTTCCTACCTGCAAAAAGATAAGCCAGCAGAATCTATGCCAGAGAAGTAAGAAACTAGTTTTATGATTAAAATGTTAGTTAAGTCCCCTCAAGGCAGGANATGGAACTACTAGTGTTCTTCATTTTTACCTACCCAAAACGTTGTAGATTTTCTTTGAAGATAAGCATAGATTTAATAATAGACACAATTGCCTTCAGTGGTACAAATGGGATTTGAGGAACACGCGATATTTATAAAGAATAAACTTCATGATTTAATTTTCTGAATTGAAATCTAATAAAGTTTGGGGGGGGGTTTGCTTAAAAATAGACAGATGTGCATTAAAGTATTTATATGCTAATAAACACTAAAGTTTATAATCATAGACTAGTTTGGGTTGGAAGGGACCTTAAAGACAATCTAATTCTAACCCCCCCTGCCATGGGCAAGGACACCTCCCACCAGCCCAGGCTGCCCAAGGCCCCATCCCACCTGGCTTTGAACACCTGCAGGGATGGGGCAGCCACAGCTTCCCTGGGCAACCTGTGCCAGCACCTCACCACTCTCACAGTGAAGAAATTCTTCCTCCCTAATGTTTTTAAACACATGAAAACATTCTTCTTTTCGATATAAACTTATTGTAAGAAAGTACCAATCACTGAGAGATAATTTCAAATATCCCTGTCAGGCCAGAGAGGTGATCATTGATTTCAGCGTATTTTCCAGTAGGGTTTGAGGCTGAAACCCCATTCTTCATTTAAAACACAAGACCTTGTTATCATTGTGGAATTTGAAATCCTTCTCCTTGTCAGTCCAGATTTGATGGAATAATAGGTAAAGCCAAAGGGGAAGGTATTTTTAGCTGGAGAACAGGCTCTGCTAGCAGCGTCCCACCTGCCACGGGCGCTCGGCAAGAGGGGCACCTCAAAGCGTGTGTCTGAAATCGCCACTCGGGAGGTTTCCAGCTCTCCGAGAAAGTCGGGAGAACTTCTGCCCCAGCCGAGGCGCCCTTCGAGCCGCCAGAGCTCGTTATTCCCGCTGAAGCAAGAGGGAGAGGCAGCGCGGCAGAGGTTGAAGCAGAGAGCGCCGGCGATTAGAGCAGCAAGAGCGCAGCAAACGCTTCGCCTGAACCCCAGCGGGAATGAAACAACCAGAAAATAAGCCAGAAGGCGCCCCCCGCTCCCTCTTACCTTCCACCGAGCGGCCGATGCTGTGCAGGTGGGTGATGGCCGGGTAGGTGGCGTGGACGCCCTTCAGATAGGCTTCCAGCTCCTCGGTGTGGTGGTACTTGAAGTCCAGCGCGGCCGCCGGGCGCTCCAGGAGGAGGAGGAGGACGAGGAGCTGGGGGATGCTCGCAAAGACCCCGCCGAACCCACCTGCGGGGCGAGACCTCCCGTCCCTCCCCCTGTCACCGTCCCCCCATCCCGCCGCTACCGCCCGCATGCTGCCGCCTCTACCCCGGCACTGCGGCCCCGCGCCTCGCCCTGCCCTGCCCTACCCTGAGTGACGAGGGAGCCATCCATTCGGGTCCCCCCGGCCCGCCCAGGGGCAGCGGGGCACGGCCCTGCCTTCTCCTCCGCCCGCCCCTCCGCGGGGCGTCGCGCCTTCGGCTCCGCGGCCTGAGGGCGGCGGGGGGGGC
>WAAB01012429.1:0-15013 GCA_013389865.1 Piaya cayana
AGAGAGACTTTGAGAGAGGAAAGCAATAAAACAGGCCGTGCTTAAACAAATCCTTTCTACCTTTCATCATTTCCCTTCACAGCCCTGGCTAATTATCAAAGCTATCTATGTTTAAGGAATGAGCCCCACTCCCAGGCCCCTTCCCCTGCTCCACCTCGCCTTGAAGCACCAGTCATTCCTCCAGCGTATCCCAGTCCTTCCCAGTAAAACACCAGCAGTGCCAAGGCCTGGCTGGCAGAGCTGCTGGGATGCTGAGCCCCATGTGCAGCGAGTCGTGCTGGGGTGCCAGTCTCGAGGACACAGGCTGAGCCCCCCAGCAGCACAGAGGGGTGACAGACACCCAGGGGGGACACAAACCTTCCCCCAGCACCAGGGCAGGGAGCTCAGCATCCCTGGGAATCGCTCTGCCAGCCGCTGGCCTCAAATAACGGAGCCCTTATAGTCCCTGGCCCGGCAAGGCTGGCATTGTTCAGTGGCAAGAAATTCACCCCAAACGTGATTTATTTTCAAAAATGTGAACAAAACCAGGGTTCTGACTTGGCTAGGGGGGCACGGCGCGAAGGGAAGGAGAAGGGAGGGCTGAAAGCTCCCATTGAGCGCTCGGCTGAGGAGAAGCACCAGCACGTCTGGGCACTCCGGGCACATCCCTCCCAGGCAGGAGGGCCGCCTGCCACCCAAACCCACTGAGTTCTCCCAGGAGAGCAGCATCCAGACCCCACAGCATCTCACAGCAGACCCCAATACTCCCAGAAAACAGAACAGCAGAAAAACAGCTCACAGGGTGAGCGAGGTGGCTGCTGGGCAGAGGGGATACCCGTCCCTCCATGGCTCCATGATCCTTGCTGGATCCAGCCTGTGCTTCAAAGCCTCCATCCGACCCGCAGCAGCACGAGGAAAGCTCTCCCACACCTGCTCGCAGCACTGATTTATCTACTTAGCTTCCCTCTAAAGCCTGGCAGGAAAACAAAGAGGGGGAAATATGAGCGCGATCACTAAAATAACAATCACTTAAATGCATTATCAAGCAAAATGATTTCCTAGTGGCAAAAGGATGATGGAGTGAAGCTGTCAGGGCTTGCGGGAAGGCAGCGTGCAGCATCCCCGGGTGACCCACGGGGGTGGATGATGCAGGAGGGACCTTTTGGGAAGGAAACACCAGGAGAGAGAATTTACTCTTCCATTTGGGAAGAGGGGATGCAGGCAGAGAGGGAAACCTGTCATGGAAAGAAAATAGCCTTCCTCTTCAGGTTCCTGGAGCCAAGTCAGAACCGCTCACCAGCAGACGAAGAGGGGAATGTGGGAAGGAGAGAAAAAACATCTATGAAAGCCCTGGAGTGCAGAGTTCATAGCGTTCCGGCAGCATCCGCAGCAGCCTGCCAGAGTCTGGGGATTTCCCTTCCCATTTCAAAGCCAGCTACTCAAATAGCTGATCCCGAAACATCTGCTCCCGGGGGAAAGCTGGATGTACTCCACTTAAGTGCTTGTTGGCAAGAGGGATGTTCAGCGCGGCAAGGGCAGCGCACGTGGAGAGCTGCCGGCTCGCTTCGCCNGAATCCCTGCCAGGGCCCCTCTGCAGTGCTCGTCTCCCACCCTGTGACCTTCACAGCATCCACCCAAATCCCCCCAGCCGGTTCTGCACCCTCATCAGCAGGGTGCTCGCTGAGCGCACACCCCACAGCAGCAAAGCAGGGCTCCCAGCCCTGAGCCACCAGCACAGAGCAAAGAGAGTGATGCTGCTCTCCAAGGCAGCGTGTTTTCTGCTCTGGGTTTCTTTCTTTCTCTTTACACAGCCCTGAGAGGCTTTTGGCAGGTCAGTTCTGCGGCCATGCCAGCACCGTGAGATGCTTGCCAGCTGCCTGCTTGCCACTGGCTGCCTTCTGGTTTGAGTTACCCGGGCTGGTCACATGCCAGTGTAAAGTGCACATTTTCCCCCTCTCTTCCCCTTCTCCCTCTACCCCCTTCCCGGAGCCCTGTTTGATTTAGTGCTTGTGAAAAGCTGCAGGACACGGCCCCGAGCTGCGGTTCAGGTACAGAGCAGCAGCGCAGAGAAAAAAATTGCTCAGGATTAACCTGCCTGGGAATGGGGCCCGAGCATCCCTGCGATGCCAAGCGCAGCTTCTGCCCTGGTACCTGATGGAGAACTGGGCTGGGAGGAAAATCATCCACTTTGAACCCCTCTGGACAGGATACAGACACAGGTAAAGCCAGGGACACCTGAGCCTGATGAGGAGAAAGGCTCTCCAGGCTGGACCACAAGCTCCAAGAGGCATTTTTCCAGTTTCACATCCAATCTTTTCAAGTTCCCGAAGTTTTCTCATTGTTGAAATACTTCATAGTGCCTGCACAAATGCAGAGAGCCAGTACAAATAAAATCAGCTACACCTGCACAGAGGGAGGAGGGGAATGACTGTCCTACAGTATTAACAGAGTTTCCTTTATAACAGATGCAAAATGGTATTAAACAGGATCAGTTCCGGATTTGTAATGAAACCGGGAAAGCTGAAGTATCAGGCTCAGGAACAGAGCTCTGAGCGTGTTCCCATCTCATCAGAGCTGTGGCCGGTCTGCGAAAAGCCGGGTCCTCCTGCACCTGGGAGCCCCTTGAACCCACTGGTGCCACTGGGATGGATGGATGGATGGATGGATGGATGGATGGATGGATGGAGGGATGGAGGGATAGTAGAGCAAGGAAGGAAGCAGTGCTGGAGCATCCATCCCTGTTGCTCCATCTCAGCCTCTCCAACCCTGCTTCTCCAACCCCGCTTCTCCATCCCAGCCTCTCCATCCCTGCCTCTCCCAAGCAAGCTGGTTCCTACACAACCTTCAACCCAGGTCCGTATCTCAGGGGTTTTTGGGATACTCCCAAGCTGCAGCCACACATCAGGATGATGCGTCGGAGCGTTTGAAATTTGACCACCTCTAAGGAAAAGACGAGGAAACCGAAACAAAAAAAGAAGGGCTAATGTGAAAATAATAAATTGCAAACATTCCTGTGGTGGAAGCGGATTCTCTGCCTCCTTTTATCCCTGCATATTGTCTTCGCAGCAGCCGTCTGTGAAATTGCACTGTTATTGAAGTAATTCTGGGGGTAATTAGAGTTAATAATTCAGTATTTTATTTCTATTCTCCAGTTACTGCAGGGGGAAAAACACACATATATATAAAATCCAGGGAGCAAAGGCGCAGTTTTCCTTTTCATGGCAAAAAAATAGCTCTGTCTGGGTCTGACCCTCCCCTGCACCCATGCACAGAGCCCACCTCCTGCCCTCGGACCTCGCTGACCATCCTCTCCGTCTCCATCAGCGCCTCGCAGAGCCCATCCCCGCAGCCTCTGGCCTGTGCCCAGGAGGGAGCTGGGTTACCGGAGCGGGGAGAAGCACATTCTCACTCCATTCAGAGAATCCCCTGCCAGCCAGCACCGCAGCCCCTGGTGTCTCGGCACCCACCGAGGGCCACCGGCCGGTCACCCGCTCAGCACATTCACCCCTCCGAAACATTAAAGCACTTCTCCGTTCAATTATTTGGAATTAAGTTTGGCAGCGGAGCCCGTTGGGAGGGATCAGATTGATTTCCTCAGCGAAATGAGTTTGGAGAGGGCTCAGGCTGGCTCCTCGTGCTAATTATCCCATGCAATAATTAAGCCGTCAGCAGTTTGGGGGCTGGAGGTTGAGCTGGGGAGGGAAGGGGAAGGTGAGCCCACCCCAGGGGCTCCGCTCCAGCCCAGGGCCGGGCTCAGCCTTTCGAAACAGGATTAGGGCGAGAGACAGACCGAGCGCAGGAGTTATTAGAGCAGGAAATTTCAAATGATATGGAAATAATCTTCTGAGTGAGAGTTTATTTTGGAACTTTAGACTTAATAATTCAGCACTTCTGGGATTTGGCATGTGAAGTGACAAAGATTAAAGGCGTATTGTCAGGTTCACGATTCGGTATTTTCAAACAATGTGGTTCCTTACCTGGGTTACACACACAGTGGGACTCTCTCCGCTCCTCGCTAATTCCCACGCTCCGGCCTCCACATGTGAGGAAGGTCCCTCCGCTCCCCGCTGAGCTGCAGGGATTTAATAGCCCGGACAGCGCTGGGGAGAGGGCTCAGATTACCCAGACTCAAATATTCTTCAGAACATGTGCTAGCACATTATGAAGTATAATCATAAATAATTAAATCTTAGCTACACTTGTCAAATAAATGAACAAAGTACATTTTCTGATGCATTATCCGCCTGCTCCCTTGCCTGCGTTTGTCACTCATTCTCCAAACTGGGCAAACTATTTATAGCAAACAACTTATTCAAAGCGTTTTGCCCCTTTTTTTGCTTTCTTCCTGCTTGCGAATTGTTCGTGAACAGACTCTGATTCTTCGCCAATTTGTTCGCTCTTCCTAATTGCTCAGAATATGTTTCATGTGCACCAACTTCAACACACGCGTTGAGCGCAAACGTCTTCCACGACATCCAGGCTCTCCTTATGTTTCTTCCAGCCTCAGGATTGCTGTTTCATTCCTATTTGGATCCCTGTGCTAGACAAAGGGACCAGAGCCTGCGTTTACCTGGCAGCCAAGGTGAGGGATGGCCAAGGGCTCAACTTCAGTTGCCAATCGTGGTATCATTAAGGTTGGAAAAGCCCTCTAAGCTCATACATTCCAACTCTCAGCACAACCCCACTACTCCTGCTGAACCGTGTCCCGAAGCGCCAGGTCATGCCTACAAATCCTCATTCCAGTTGCATTGAGTTCAGCATCTCCATGAGAAGGAGCCTTTTCCCCTCCTCCCTAGACAGGTCCCACTTGCCAGGAGGTCACAGGAGCACTGAGCCGCGGGCTCCAGCTCCTCTACTGCGCTCCCCATCCCTGCGGGCTGAGGCAAAACTGCCAGGCGGGTCCAGCCTGGGACGTGCCCTGGGAAGCGAAGGCATCTGGGGTAACGTCGCTGAGGGGCATCTCTGATCTGGGCCCTGGCCACTGGGGCAGGATCGTACACGACCCAACACTTCTCCTTCACGGCTGGGTTCATGGCAGGAGTGCAGAACAAGCCGCTCCAGGGGAAGAAGGGAGTTCAGAGCGAGCTTTGAGCATTGAGGTGGTTCCTCTTTCATTGGCTGGGTGATTTACATACAGAAATACATGGCTTTGCTTGGGGTTTTTTATTAAAATACAAATCACCTTCAAAGCAGAGCTTCCGTTCGCCCTTTCCTGCCTGTGGGTCCCGGCGCCGTGGGTTGTTCTAACCTGCAGCGGGGCAGCAGCAGCGGCCTCAGCAGGTGAAGCCAAGGGAGGAAAGAAGAGTTCTCCCCTCACCCTGAAATTCAAGGGAATCTGGAGTCTCCGTGCTGGCTCCTGCTGCCCTGAGGGAACCCCTGGAGTTTCCAAAATGCAGCAAGGAGAACTTTGGCCACAGAGAGCCGAGCACCGTGGGTCTGCTTGTGAGGAGATGATGCCATTTCTTATCAATTTTAAGTTTTGAATGAAAACAACTTGTAAAAATAAACCTGTAAAAGAAAACCAAACAAATTCAACAGCGTCAACAGCGAGGAAACTGCTGCCATCACCCAGGCACAGGGCAGGGCTCATTGTTTCCAGGTGCCTGACGCTTTCCCCTGGGTAGGAGCAGCGGTGCCAGCTCTGCCCTGGCTGCTTCCAATCCCGGGCCGGCAGCGGAGTGAGCCCAGGGTGACTCAGGTGATGCCGCGCTCACCTTGGCCCCGGGGGGAACGTCTGGCATCTCCCCTTCTTCCAGGCTGAGGCAGGAGGTGTTGAGCCCATCTCCCCCCCCAGGCAGGGCCATGAGAGCGTGGCTGGGGCTGCGGAGATGAAAGTTGGGGCGGCGGAAGGCGCCCGCAGACAGCAGGATGCCGACACGCCTGGTGGCTCAGTTTCTGAGTCCGCACCCAGGTGAAGACAAAGAGCCTGAGCAGGAATTTGACTGCAGGCTGGTGTCTCGTCAAGGCATCGTCATGCCGGCCTCGTCTGGGACGCGCGCGGCTCATGGGAAATTCCAAGCGGGATCACCGGAGGCGATGGCAGCCAGCGACCTCGCATCTCCCTGACACCCACAGCTGCCCCATCCCACCCTCTGCTCCCTCCATCCCTCCTCACCAGCTCCTTTCCCAACACCTTTCCCCTCTCCTGACAGGCAGCTCCTCAATGCAACCATAATTCTCCTGAAATTTCTGATGTGCTGCTCCCCCAGGAGAGCTGGGGACCTTCTATTTCTCCTGTTTCCAATGTGATTCACCAGGACACTCAGACCCATCATCGCCGCCTCATGCGCCACCTCTCCGGGGAGCACCCTGCCGCAGGCACGAGACAGTCACCCAGCGCCTGACCCAGCTCCGCTCGCGACTGCGATCACGCCGAGGGATTTGGGAGGATTTTAGGTCTTTCTGCGCCTTTCCTAAACACAGAAAATGAAGAGGTACTTAAGAATCTGCTGTTTATATTGAAAGCTAAAATCCCTTTAGAATTTAATCTCCCAGTGATGGATTTAAAAGTCTTACAGACAGTCGAGTTCTTTTTTTATCGTGGGAGTCGCAGTAACTCTTTGAAGCAGGATTTTATTGCTTGTCCCCAGGGCCCCGTCACGGCGATGTCCGTACCCCATCAGGGGTGACCAGGGAGGGCAGGTCCCGCAGGGGATGTTCCTGCACCAAGACATGTGGAGGGCACATGGTGGCACCTGGGGACAGGAGCCAGGGAGAACATTTCAACGAGGACTGAATCTTTGCTCTGCTCAGGACCTCGTGGGATGCCAGTTCCCCAGGGATACAGGCGATGCTCTGGGGTCAGGGGGATGCAGCATCACTGCAGGGACCTCGAGGATGCTCTAGCTGCTATGCCAAGTTTCACTCTCACTCTTTCATGCAAAAGCAATCAGTTTTCTTTAAACAAGTACAATTACTGGAAAACACCCCTCTTTGTTTCCAAAGGAAAGGGAATGGCGAAAAGACCGGGCCTGCAGCAGCGCAGCACCCCTGGCACCGCTGAATCAGCCCTGGCTCAGCGGGAGCAACCGCCACCCTCTGAATCACGAGCCCGGTGCCCGCCAGCGCCAGCTCCACCGCCCCGGCTCCCATCACGGCGCCACTGACCAAGTTCCCACTTCACATGTGAAAGCTGCTGGGATTATCCACCGCGGCCATCGTGCTGCAGACACCGCGTGCGCCCGCGGGGAAGGAAGGACTGAGATCATTTTGATGTCATGCAGAGGGAGGGAAGAGAAGAGGCAGAGGGATGGGGAAAGAGCCACAAGGGTGGGTCGCTGGCCTCCCTGTAGCTGCTACAGAGCCTACATCAACCTGAAGGCAGGTGTTGGATGCTACCTACCGTCCCCACAGTGTCCAACTGATCCCCCCCAGTCCCACCACTACAAGCAGCCACTGGGGATGGAGAAAATCATAGAGAGATGAAGGGACGCAGAGGAGTAAAGGCTTCTCCAGCCCTCCATCCCAAACCAGTCCCATCCTCCTGCAATGGAACACTGCTCCCCCCTGCCCTACCAGCACCCCACGAGCTGGGGAGGTGCCGGCATGACTTTACACACCTGTAGTACCTCGGGGAGCATCCTTGCAGCAGTGACAGCCCAAGCCTGGAGACAAGCTCTCACCCCTCCTCGGCAATAAACCTGCCAGCACGAGTCCCTGACCTTGTCTCCATCTTTCAGCTGCTGTTTCAAGAGACTGAGAGGGGACACACAAGGTCACTGTCTCTCGCCCGGCAGCGGCTGAGTGGCCGTTTCATCACCGAGGAATAGGCTGGTGCTGAAGAACACCTTGGCCGGGCGAGAGGAGCTGACAGACGGGCAGGGGGCTGGGAAAACCAGGGGCTGCAGGAAAGCTGAGACCCTCTGTCTTTCGCCAAAGACCCTTCTTAAGTTCCTGGAGCAGCCTGGCCCTGGGACACGGGGCCTGTCTCTGCACAGCTCCTGCCTACCCACACGGCCAGGTCATGCACCCCATATCCATGCACCAAACCCACCATCCCCGAGGCTGCGATGAGGACGATGAACTCTGCTTGGCTGGATTTAACACACGGTCTGGAGGACAGGACCTGCAGAAGAGCTTTAACACAGCACTCCTGACCCAAAGTCTTCTCCATGCTCCCCTCAACCCACTCAGGAGTCACAAAACAGCATTTTCATCCTTCACATCATTAATATTTCCCATCAAAGAGATGGGACACGCTGTACCTGCAAAGTGCTGTTTGCCACTGGGAAACCGCAGAGATTTCTCCTTCAAAAAAAAATCACTGGAGCGGATTGCTCTGGTACCCACCTGCCTTGATAAAGCAGCTCAAATCCCCATCCCCTCCCACGGGGTAGCTGCCTCTCTAACATGCTTCTGTCTCGCTGGAAACTTGCTGTGATGACATGCCTGAGAGACCTGTCAGATTCGGTTAAAATTAGCCAGTGGACTCAGAGTTGTTACCGGGGGACAGATGGATGCTCACGCACACACTGAGCCCAGCAGCCCTGGGAAACCAGGCTCCAGCCACCGCGGCGAGGCCGAGCCTGGAGAGACACAGGACTAGAGACAGAGAGACACGTCAGGGTGGGCTGGGCAGATGGTGTCTGTGGCACAGGGGCTGGAAATTAGGCTAAAACCTGTCCTGGGGAGCAAACTGGCCCCGAGCCGGCCTGAGGGTGCATTGTGCTGCTGCTTTTCCCAGCCAGAGGAGTGAAATCTTGGCTCCAGATGAGCCCGGTCACAGAAGATGCTCCTGAAATCCTTCATAAAGGAGCAAGAGAGGGTGAGCGGCCGCCACCACAGTCTGGTAGCCTTTTGGCTGCCACCGTCATGGCAAGAAAGACAAGCTCAGAAAGAAAAGCCTGTCATTTGATAAAAAGGGTGAGGGATGATAACATCCTCCTGGCTCCCCAAGGTTGGGCTCAGGACCACGAAGGATGAAAGTCAGTGCCCCAAGCTGGGCAGCACGTTCCATCCATCCTCATCTGCAGGGGATGAGCAAAGCTGGTTGGGAGGCACAAGGGAAGAATCAGGGGAGAGACAGGGCAGCAAACACACCTCAGGGCTCTGCGGGCTGGAAAACCTCTTTTCTGCAGGTTCTGCTGAAAACCCCGACCATCCTTCCAGCACGGGCTGCAAGTTTTTCTCATGGTGGGGTAGGGATCAGGCCTCCATATCAGATGGTGACTTTTCTCCTTTGCCAGCCCCTTGTGATCTCGCTCTACACTGCCAGTCACCAAGCCTGTATCCACCCTGTGAGCATCCCCGGTGAGTGGCACAGGGACCCGCTCAGCGCTGCCCATCGGCACTGCCGCCCTCCTGGCGGGTCCTCTGCCCCGGTCCCTTGCAGGCAGATAATTACCATCTCCTGGACTCGGTCGTAACGAGCCCAGGTGCTCGTTTCCCACCAAGCAATTTAGTCGACAGATCCTCCAGCAAAAAGCAGAGTCCCAGCGAAGGGCCTGGGAGAGCGGCTGATGCCCGTGATGGATGTGGAGAGCGTCTGAGCAAAATTACCTCCTCGAGGGGGGAAAAGTGAGAAGGAAAAAGGCTGGAGAGCAAAGGGGAAGGGGAAAGGAAGAGACAAAGAAAAGGAAAGGGAAAGCCAGGAAGGGAAGGGAAAGCAGGGAAGGCTGGAACTGACGTTATTCTGCACATTCCCCATCCCCAAGCCCTCTGGCAAACAGTATCAAGCTGCAAACAGCATCAAGCACAAACAGGGGAACTCAAAGGAAAAGGCAAACATCCTTCTCTGCAGCAGAACCAGGGTGAGGAGCATCACCGGGGACAAGGGCAGGAGAAAGGGAACCCAGGAGGTAGCAGCTGGTGCTGGCTCTCCAGGCAGGCTGATGCTCCACACCCTGCAGCTGGGACTGACGTTCCCTGCAGCTCCTCCCAGGGAAGGAAGCAGGTTTGGGGAGGTGAGAGGAGCAGCACTCAGCTCTGCCAGCTGCCCAGCCTCCAGCCTGACAGCCGAGCACCCACTGCCCTGCAGACGTGGTGGGGGGTCAAGCTTGGCTAGGGCCAAACTGAGTGTTTTGCTTCTCAGCCTCCCTCAAACTGGGCTTTTGCCAGGCGGGATGAGTTCATTGACACCTGTTTGCTCCTCAAGTCGCTGCGTGGGGCAGGCACCCCAGCAGCAAGCTTGTACCTTCAAAGGCGAGTAGAGGGGAAGCATTTAAGAATAACATCTGGCTTCACCTTGACACTGGAGAACCTCAAAGTGCTTTTCTCAATCCCATCCCTCATCTGCTGCTGAACAGGGGCAGGGTCGTCCCCAGACACCACTCCAGCCTTCCATCCCTCAGCTGGTCAGAAACCTTCTCCATATTCCCAGCCTCAATTAATTATTCGCTATTTTACAACCATTTGATCTCTCGCTGATACCATCACTTCAGGGAAATGGTTTGTCTCCCTCTTTGGCGTTTGTTCCCCCAAATATGTTTAGGGATCATCACGACGCTCTCTCCTCATCCCCATTTGTCTGGGCCAAGCAAACCCTCTCCCTTCATCTCTCATCTCGTGGCAGATCCAGAGCTTGAAATCAACTCTCGCAGCCACAGGCTGGAGCCACCTCCAGCAGCCCCTCCAGAGCGAGGTCGGGTCCAAAGCTGCTCTGAGCATCGCGCTGCCCTAGTTCTTCCCTTCACACACGTCTCATTTGCAACTGGGCACCTGATCCAAACGCGAATAAACCCAAACCAGCCGGTGCAGCATTCCCAGTCCCCTGAAATGGGTCTTTTCCTTGCAACTGCCCTGCAGAATTAATCTTTTGGGTCAGCAGGGGAGGCAGCAGTAGCTGGGAAAGCCCAGGCAGCGATAAAACGCTGCTAAAAAACCCTGACTGATCTAAATGTTGAGGGAGGAAAAACTTAATAAATTAAATGTAAATCTATTTTTGTTACATCTGTTCAGATCTTTTAAGGAGCTTTAGGACAGATGTTTCTAGATCCCATTTAATCTTGATGTTATTGTAATGAGCTAAGTCTTGGGGTCGGAGCTGATTGTCTCTCCAGGCAAATTCTTGAGAACTGGTGAAAACGCCAAAAGCGGCTTCCCCGGCTCCCTGGGTGTGGGGAACGTGGGTCCTGCAGCGTCTTCAGGCAGGACCACAGCAAACAGCAGGCGTGAGCATCGCTGGGACCCACATTAGTGGCTCACAAGGGGGTGAGGGTGGGGGTTCCCAGGCACCGGGGGGGTTCAGAGCCCAGCAGAGCCCCAAGATAAGGACACGGAGGACATTCTGTGCCCAGTTCATGGAAGTGGGGAGCCGAATTGCAGCTCAGGGACCCGAGTCCCAGGGAGCTGGGAGCCCCCACGCCACCCTGGGCTGAGCTGCAGCCCCCCTGCCTGCCCAACACCCCCCAAGCTGAGCACCCCCAAACTGAGCCCCCTTCTCTCCCCTCTATCACTCCTCCATGCCCCCCAGCCTGACCTGCAGCCACTCCTCTGATCCCCCCACCCCAAGCTGTCACGTTCCCCCTTTGCTCTTCATCTCTCCCCCCTCTTTGCTGGCGTAGCTCTTACTCCGACATTAGAGGCTTTGTTTTTAATTTCCTAAATTACAGCATAATTTAGGCTAATTATTGCTTTGTCCCTCTGATCTTATTAAACCTTTAATCCCTCCGTGATTCCCCACCCAGAGCAAAGGCTGCTTTTCTCACATTCATTCCCGCGCTGGGCCTGCTCTTGCCTCTCGCCCCAGGCAGCCTCACCTCCAACCAGGCTGCAGATGCCCTGGATCCTCGCTCCCCATCCCTCCAGCACCCGGGGGATCCCTTCTTTAGGCAGAAGGGGGCTTAGCATGAAGATCCAGCCACATTGAGAAGCTCAAGCCACGCTGGCAGGCTGGGCTGGCCACTGCACTTATAAACCTTCATGCTTTTTATTTTCCATGATGTTCTCCACTTACCTTCCAGCCCTGGGCCCTTTGGCTGCTGCGTGTCCCACCAAGCAGCCCCGCTCCTCCCATCTCCAACTGGTCTTGCAATGATGAGCAACCACTAACAAGGTTCTGCCTCTCTCCCTCCTTGCAGAGCTCACTGGTGGCTTTTAATTACCCCTTCCTTCCCCCCCCCCCCAGCTGCTGATGAGTTCCCATTAGCAGCCCCAAGGCTTGGAAGGCTCCTGCAGGCACCACCTGCCCAGGTAACCCGAGGCTTTTCCTTGTTGTGATGTGCAGAGTGCATCGTGTTCCCTCAGCGCCCTGTGTGAAGCCCTTGGCAGGTCCCAACCTCGACAGCCAGGGGGGAACCTCAGCTCCCCCATCCCAGAGCATCTCCTGGGTCCCTGGGTGCCATCACCACCCCAGGGGCGTTAGCAGCAGGGATGCGCATGGAGCAAATGCTTAGGAAATACAGCAGGGAATGATGAGACAGGGGACACCGCGGCCTCGGTGGATGCTCAGAACACTCTCACCATCTCCAGCCCTCTGCTCAGCTCCACTGAGCCCCAGCACAAAGCGCTTTCTGAAGCCAGGACTCCTGCCTGGCGGAGCCCAGTGGGGATGGAGCCTGGGCAGAGGGAGGTCCCCCAGGGGCAGGGACGTGGGGACACGCCAGGAGCAGGACTTGCATCCCTCAGGTGATCCAGATCGACACATCCAAGGCGCCAGCCACGGAACACTCGCATTACTTTGCTTGGGCAAAACAGATTATAGAAATTTGCCTTTTATAGCTACAAAGTTGAGGGATTTTCTGACCACAGGCTTCAAAAAATCCCCTTAATGAAGCCCCACAGCTCTCCAGGGCTTTAGGAAGAGCTCTGGCCCTCGGCCCCCCTTCTCCACTTGAAGTATTGTTTCTGTCTTCAGTCTCCTGCCAAGAATCTCTTCAGCTCTGCAGCTGGATTTGATACAGGGGTGGGGAGAGGAGCTTAATCACAGCAATAAAGAGAGCAGGAGAGAAGCCGTACTGGGGGAGTCTTTCAAGGAGCAGGGTTTAAAGAGTCCCCGAGAGCAGAGGGGGCTCCCAGATGCACGGCCCAAGCTGGGAAAAAAAAAGAACCAGAAAGGCCAAACAAAACCTCTCCCAGCTCTTTCTGCCTCTAATTTATCCCAGCCCCTGGATTAAAAGTAGGTCATTAAGGCGGTTGCAGGGAAGGGGGTGAGGGTAGCACTGCTCGTGTCGATTGAGTGATGCTAAATCACAGCCCCCAGCCCCAGCAGAGGCTCCCACTGCCTGCAACAGAGCTGAATTTTCCTTATTTTCCTGATTTTCTTTCATATTAAAAGTGGCACGAATGAAACGCTTCCGCGCTCAGCTGTAAATAAGCGCAGGGAAGAAGCTGGGTCTGGTAGCACCAGGAGATGCTCTTAGAGTCGTGAGATGGTGCTTACAGGAGACTTTCAGACCTCGGGGCTGCAAATGGGTCTGAAAGGGTAATTAAAAGCAATCAGTGAGCCCCGAGAGGAGGCAGAGGGGTAGATCCCTGCCAGTGGTTGCTCATCATTGCAAGACCAGTTGGAGATGGGAGGAGCGGGGCTGCTTGGTGGGACACGCGGCAGCCAAAGGGTCCAGGGATGGAAAGTAAGCGGAGAACATGATGGGAGATGAAAGCCAGGAAGGTTTCTGACTCCCATCATCTCACAAAATGGAGCTTCCCCAGCGCTGAGGGCACGGGCAGAGCGGTGGCCAACACAGCGATGCTCCTGGAGCCCCGAGCGCCCAGTGCCCTCCCTGGCACAGTCCCTGCAAGCGTTTCCAATTACCATCTCCAGAGAGGGCCGGGCGCGCGATACACCTGCAATTACCAGGCAAAGCAGCTCGGAGCGTGGGGAACAGCAGAGCTCGTGTTGCTCCCGACTCAGCACAAAGAAGCCCTTACATCAACTCAGCAGCCGACGTGTGCTTGAGAGGGGAACAATTATATTTTCATTCTCTCGTTTCGGCACTTATTAACATTCCTTTGCACAGCAGCCCAGGGCTGGGCCAGAACAGACGGAGCCGCCGCGAGGACGGGCACGGAGGCAGATGTCGGGCCAGGCGTCTGCTGCCAATCCCTCTGCTGGGCTCCATCCTCACGGGCCACCACCAGCAGCCCTGAGGCCTTGCTTCTTCCCACCCTTTCATTCACCCTGGGGGGAGAAACCTCACTTGTGGGGCTGGGGGAGATGTGGTGCCTCCTCCGCTCTTTCCAGCTCCCAGCAGAGCTGTCCCTTCTCTCTCCCTCCCCGTGCACCATCATCCGTGGTGGCCCTGGAATAGAAAGGTTTCATTCACCTGCTGTGACTCACACCACCGGGAGCCCAAACCACCTTGGGAAGCTCGGTGCCACGCGGACTGAAGTTGTTGTGCAGACCTGGGACAGGACGAGCGCGGCAAGGAGCACACAGCTCTCCTCAGCAGGGCGCTGGCAGCGCCTCGTAATGATTTCCAGGTCGAATTAGCTCCTGTTGTTGGGCTTCAGTGATGCACCCGCACCCTGGGCTCAGCCTGGAGCTGCAGTGACACCCGTGCTGGCCCCCTGCATCCCAGCAGCATCACACCCCGCGCCAGCTGATGGGTTAGAGGGTGGAAGCAGCACCGCGTGGCTGTATCCCAGCCATTATTGCCATCGGAGCTTCAGATCTGGGAGAACTAGATCATTCTGCAGCTTGAAAAGGCCAAGAGGGGACGCTTTTCCATGGCTTCTGTGATAGGGAGCAGCACCTTCCCTGTAAGAGGATTTCCAAGCCCAGGGAGTGGGGCTCAGGGCTAGGTGGCCACACGCAGAGCGTGTCGCAGCTCTGCTTTTCCTCGGATGAACAGCTATCACACAAAACCCTGAAGGGAGAGGAGAGGAGGGGGTTTGGCCCCAGCTCTCTGCTATAAATAATAATAAAAAACCTGTTTTGCCTCAGCCTTAAAAGGAAGTGCAAGTTGGAAGCCATCAGCCGTGGATCACGGAGCCCAGACACGCTTCGTGGAGCAGCAGGGAGCGGAGGAGAGGTTGAAATCCCCAGCAACGCTCATTACACCAAGCACGAAGCGGCATGGGGCTCAGGAGCTGTCACAGGCTTCCCGGGGCTCCTCCAGGTCTCTCGGCCTCCTGGCCACGTAGAATCATAGAACAA
>WAAB01012430.1:0-21021 GCA_013389865.1 Piaya cayana
TCTTCCACACACTCCAGGAGTCATGTCACCATACCTCTACTCAGCCTTCCTCCTGAGCCTCAGAAATGTGGCAAATACCACTCACAGCTTGACAAAACATCAATTTGATGTTAAATAGGACATTCCATCTTGCTGCCTGCACTAAAGGGATACTTACTATGTATATAAAAAGACTATTCTCTCTCTAATAACCCAGGGCCTGGAGGATCATCATGTACACTAAGATAGGATACAGTGAATGTGCACCACAACCAAGTCTTCAGAATTTGTGTCTTCTTCAGGCATGCAGGATGTGAGAGCTTGTAGGATGCCTGTACTGTTGGTAAGCCTGCATATCCTATACTGTCATGAGTCTATTATGCCTATAAAAACAATATAATGCCTTCAGCTCTTGCAGGCTGGCTGGAGTGATATATTCAGATATTTCTTCACAATATGATTTTATAAAAGTATCTGAATACTCTGTGTCCTGAACAGTGACTTCCAGTCACCTGCAAATATTTCTTCATATAGCCTTCTACCTGATGTTAGTCTTTTTGTGACTTCTTTCTTCCCTTTCTGCCTCACTCTCTGGCTGAAGTCATGGTACATGAATCACAAGCCCTCGAGACAAACTTAACCTACACAAATCCTTCAACAGCCTTCAAAATGTCCCTTTGACATGTGCACTGAACAGCCAGGGCTCACGGTATCCTTGAATTATGCTTGTGTCCCAATTCCCTCCCATCCCATAAAGAAGTTCTTTATGATGTTTGTGTCATCTCCCTCCTAAAATATACCAGCCAGCTAAAAGATATCAACTGAACAAAAAAAATGTTCTTTCAAGAAAACTGCTAAATAGGGCTAAATTTGCTTTGCAAGAAAAACAAGCTCTCAGATGTATTATGTGCCAATACAGATAGAACAGCTAGTTAGGTTCATATAGACCAAAATAACTCAGAAGATCAAAATATAAACTTAAAGGTGATTCTTGGGTAAGGAGAACAAAAGTGCTCTTGCTCATAGAACAGTGAGTGAGTAATTTAGATTTGTATGATTCCTCAAAGAAAGGGCATATATGTTTTAGTGACCAGAAGGCAGATCTTTTGTATCTATGAAGAATTTATTGGATTTTTTTCCTTTGCTTTTCTGATCGTTCAGACAACACCAACCTATGCCAGCTGTCACAAAATCTCCACATGTTGCTATTCCTTTTGTCAGCTAATTCTTGCAAATTCCTTCCACATGTTTATTCATTCCTGTTTTTCTCCAGAATCCAGACAGCCTCTCACTTTGTTCACCAGCATAGAGTCAGAAGAACTGTCCCAAAAATGTGAAGATACTTTGCTGTCCACTCCCTGAAGAGCTCTTAAGACAGGGCAGCACATGGTGATAAGAAAGTAAAGAGTTGTGCAAAGGTTTAGTCTAGTAAAACTCTTCTGAAAAACTAGAAGCAAGACCAATCTATAGAATGCTGATCACACATCTCTTGTCTATGTAAAGAAAGCTCAAGTACAGCCACCAAGCTGGCTAGGCCAAATTTAGAGCACGGTATCTAGCAGATGCCCATCAACTAACTACCACCTGTAACTGAGGACCACCAATTAGTTTCTAACACCATTACAAAATGGCTGATCTGTACTCCAAGGAAAACACTCCATGGAAAAAAGGCTAGAAAGCATGCAACCTCAAATTTCCACGTAGATAAAGAATATGGAATAAGAGTAGACCTTCAAAAGACTTGACATTACACTCACTAGTGACTTCAAATGCACAAGACTGTGGGGATGAAAATCATCTGACTAAATCCACTCATCTACAGCCATCCTACATTCTTGATAATTAAGATCAAGTCATCTCTAGCCATCCTACGTTCCTGTTGAGTCAACACAAAAGCTGAAAATGTGATCCATCTCACTCTACATTAGATGCTTAAAATATCAAATGAATCACATCCTAAAAGTGTCTGTTTTTTCCACTGATCATAAAGGTAGCCTTGAATGCTCAGCTCAGTTACAAACACCTACTCTATTTACATTTAGAGTTAGGTGAGATGGATCCCAATCTAGGTACTGCTTTTATGTTTTGGCACTAGAACAAGGATACAGCCCCTTCCCTGTTCTTTTTTTTAAAGAACATGCAGAAATAAGCAGGAGAAGAGGATTGAAAGAGAAAAGGGTCTAGGACTGATCTGAAAAAGACCTACACAAACAGCACTACTGTTTTTGAATTTAACATTGATATTTGTTAATCCTGACAGCAGACTTGGATATGTGACATATGCTGCCCAGAATGCAGATGTACTACTGACCTTGTGTGACAGTGTCAGACCTGCCTAAGTAATTTTGATTTCTGTATAGCACTTGGCTCACAATGAGAATAAAAGCCTTAAAGTTATTACAGCTATTTTATTTTTATGTATTCAACTCATTAGGGAAACCAGTGGAAGTGAATCTGTTCAGAAGATTTAATGAGCTTGGACTAGAAAGGACCTATGCCTGTACAGACTACTGGAGGTCCAGCATCCTGCTGAAGTTTCATAAGCATTGAGCACATAGAAAATACATTATGATTTGGAACCAGCTAAAAAAGATTTTGCAAGAAAAACAAAATGATACCAATGAAAAAATTAAGAGGTAAATGTTCTCTAGAGAAATAAAAGAAACTTGAAAACTGAGCTTAACGAGAGCATAGGAAAAACATATATAGATGACATGGCTGAAGCACAGGCATGGCTCTGAAGTAACTGTGTGAATAACAAGCTATGATTAAATTGAGCCTAGACCCAACATGGAACGCTTAAAACCAACAAAGAATGCTGTTCTCACTTCTTAAAACTCTTTTCAGACACAATCATATTCTAAATCTTCAAGAAAGTCAACAATTTGCATGATTTTAAAGCTGTAAGTCAGACTGAGACAGCTGTGGCAATTTACAATTATTTCAGAGGTACAGTAGTTTTGGTGTCAAAACAACAGCTCATTATTTTAATTGCCTGCTTTTACAATAGGATGTACTCCTGCGAAAGAGAAGAATCAAGCATCAGTCATTTTTCATTAATTTCCTCAGCCCCTAATTTTTGAAATTCCGTCTATTCTTTCATGATGGTGTTTGGGTTTTTTGTCTACTTTAGTTCTTTACTTCTATCCTGCCTTTCATTTCACCAGCTATGGAAGTCTTAGGAATAGGCAACCCTAAGAAATTAAACCTCTACATAGAAATTCATCAGAGTTGGTACTAATAGTCAGAAATCAATTGTCCATTAAGAATTTATGCCTCTTGTGATGCAGAATGATTGTTTGTACAGTATTTTGAGGAGAGAGCTATGCAAGTGCTTCAGAATTGCCAATTATAATAATAACTTGAGAGTTCACCATTTGTCAATATGTCCTACCTGTCTTAACCATTAAATGCAGTTTTCCCATATTTTAATTCCCTTTTTTTCATTAATCACATTCGTTATTAATTAAAAAAAATCCTTGGCTAATATTGGAAGAAGGTAATGAGAGATGTTCATGAACAGTGGAGAAGGGAATGATATCAAGACTGACAGGTTTGCCAGGGCTAACAGGTTAGCCAAACATGTACTGAGAAACACTAGTAGGTAGCACACGATTATGCCTCATACCTTTATTATTTTCGGAAAAAATAAGTCTACTACAGCAAAATTTATTTTTCATCTTGATCTATCAGTTCAGTTGAAAAGCATCCTTCATATCACCCCACTGCACTTTCATAAGGAAAAAGAAAAGATTTGTTGTTAGATGTTCCACTAATAAGGTCAGGTGAATTATCTGCAAAATTGGTCAGTCCTGAAAAAATGCATTACACAGCAAAATTATTTAATCTACAAAAAGAACATTTATATATGCTTATTTTGTACTTAACAGCTAAAATATAATCTCATGCAAGGTTTCCTAAAGTGATATTATTTTTAAAAAGTTAACTTACCCACAGATTGTGTAAAAAATTATATAATGTGCAATATATTTCCAACACATATTAGATACCTTAAGTCCAGTTATTAGAATCTATTATTTGCCTTTATTGTGCATCTAGGGACAAATTTCAAGATAACAGACAAATTTCTTTTATAATTTTGCAGATAAAATAATTTCTAAGTTGGTTACATGGCTGATCAAACTCATAATGTGTATGTTCATCATCTAAGCATCCAATTATAGTCGTAACGTTCTACCCAACAGTAACTCTTCCTGGGAAAATGGAAGCAGAGTGAAGAAATGGAGAGGTAACTGCTCAGAATTCATATTCGCAGTTCTCTGTGTAGTTCATTGTTCAAGAAAATCCATAAACATCAGAGATTTTAGACTTTCTATGACTACCAAAAGCTTTCAAGTAGTATTACAATGTGTAAAATAAGGAAACAAACAATTGGTATTTTAGTGGGTACTCTGTAACACTATTACTATTTTTCTTCCCTTACAAAATTTAAAATTGCTTTTTGTATAGTTTCACTTTAAATTAACTAGCACATGAAGACACATTTTATTCTTGAGGCTAAAATGCCCATGTTTCTTTCAAGGTTCTGTATTTTAGAACAAAACATAACTACTTTTCTGCTAATCACAAAACACCATCAATTTCTTAACCTATGCATAGTTTATAATGCTGATTTAAATTTTTACAATAAGTACTAATGTAATCTTAATAATTTGAAATACTTCCAAAGCCACTGTAGTTTAAGGAAGCTATACTTTTCCACTATGCATTTAAAAATCACCCATCTATCCCCTATTTCATACAAATTTTGAGAAAAATGAAGAAGCCACATCAATGTCTTCGCAAGCACCATGAATTTATAATTGGTTCATATAAAAGAGTTGCTGTCTATGCCACCTGTTAAATCACAGAAGGGCAGAGACCACTACAGAATTTTCATTTACACAAACAATAATTTATTTTGAATTGGTAGATGTTTTCTATCACAAAATTTTATGAAGTAGGTATCTATTTTTCAGATATCTAAAAACCTTAGACCTCAGATATGACAAGTTTCAGAGAACAAACTTTGACTGTCTTTATATTAATGCATAGTAGAGCAGTGCACAAGCAGTTGCTGACTGCCTCCTCCTTCCCCTCAAAGCAGAGAGGTTACATTGCTAACTTGCATGCAAAGTGCGAAAGAACTACCCCTGGCCCACAAAAATGCCATCTGGGATTTGATCCTCAAATGATCTAAAATAAGTTCCCTGTTTCTGTAATAGTTTGGACTTCCCTTGTCTATGGTCCTACCTTTCATAAATACATGGTTTTCTGCACTGCGGTTTGCCCCAAGTCCCTAAATTCCAACCTCCAGATGTCTCCCTGTCTTTTCCTGGGGAACAAAACTGTCCCATACTGTTTATCAACAATATCTACATGAAGCTTTCATTTCAGATCCTGCATTTTAGCTCTTGGCAGAGCCTCCCTGCATCTTTCCACTCTCTCTGCTTTTCTGCATTTCTAACCCGTACCTTTCTTCCCCAAGAATGCTAGTGCTTTCTGTGTGTGAAAGAGCTCAGCTAGGGATCCACTACTCCTTCCTGCAAGCCAGCACACATCTGCATTTCCCTAACTGATAATTTTGATCTTTCTGAGAAGAGGACATAAAATCTGCCCAGGGTACAGCAGCCACACTGCATTCTCCTGGATCAGCTCTGCTCACACTGCAAAAGGGAAGCAGAACTGATGCACAGTATGTCTTGCCCTGCCAATATGCACTCCAACACATGCACTGTAAGAACTAGACCCACAGTTTTCACCTCTTAAGACTTTCACTTCCTTGACTCAATCACCTAGAAATAATCGAGGACTTCTAGAGGGAGTTGGAGAGAAAGAAAAGGGAAGAGACAAAGACCAGGAAGAATATTCCTGTACATTCCTGCCTTCCTCGTCTCTTTGACATCTTTATCTAACGTAAGCCCATTACAGAGGGGCCTCCTGCCAGCTACAGAAATATTACTTGAATGCAACAGTCTTACAAAGGTCTTGCCAAAATGCTGCTGTACAGCAGACTTTAGTGCACCCAGTGTCTCCAGTTCTGTCAATTTTTTTCCTTGTCCAGTCAATGAGATTTCACTGATTCATGTGACAGATGTCCTCTCTCCCCAGTCATCCACTCCTATGCAGCACCAAGGCACACAGGAACGTGGGAGCTGGTGTTTAAGGCCATACTTGGGATGTATCTTTCCTAGCTCCTGTGCAGCACCACAGCCTTTCTCCAGCTACTGGGTCTGGCACAAGACAAGAACAACTGGGGAGAGACAGCAGGTTTGTCCATCTACGGTTCCAAATGAGAAAAGAAACACAGTGCTACTCTGGGAATTAGGTCATTTGAACAGCAGTAATTCAAAACAGATACGAAATTAGTGGATATTTTCTGTGAGATGTGAGATTATCCAGGTAAGAAACTGTAGAAAGAATTCTGTCAATGACACGGTCCTGCAAAACTCTATCCAGAGCTCACCCTGGCATATAAATCACACTCTTACAGGGAACAAAAACTGAGCAGCACAAGGGCTTAAAGGGATCAAAGACTTAGTCAAGAAACTGGAGTTATTCCTGGTGCAGTCACCAGCCCAAAGTCACCTCTCAACATCTCAACTTTATACTATGGTAATCAGCAGACAGCACAAAGCATTGTGTCCGGTACCCCAGTTCTCATCTTGGTTTTATTTTACCTTTGTTTTTTTCAGTAGGCAACTCCAGCCCTATTGCAAAAATTATACATTTCTATATGATGTTCCCCATTTCCAGCAAAAAGTTCATTGTAAAGTGTGACCCCCTCAACCCTATTCCTAAAAAAAATTTCACATGTAAAATGCTACCCTTCCTCTAGAGATTTAAAACATCACAAGCACTACTTTAACAAATAATGTGAAATCTGAAGCAGGCTCTCCTGAGTGAATCTCACTGTTACAAACATCAACAGAGCACTTATTTCCAATTTTATCTACTCTAGCTCCTAGAGATACCTAACACATCACCATCACCAAGCTCACTGATCTACCATTGCTGCCCATTCTTGAGTGGATAGGGAGCTATGATGAGCACATATGATGTGTCTTCTGTTTCACAGCCCTGGGAAGCTTGAAGGTAATGCAAGGAGCCAGGCCACAGAAGCAGCTGCTTCCCAGTGGACCAATTCCAACATGGCTGCTCTTTCCAGAAAGGAGGGGGAATAGAGAAGGACAAAAGGTCAGAAAGGAATTTCCCCTGCACTGGAATTTTCTCTCCATGAAGAGGTATACAAACACATAGCCTACAAGCACAGTTCATGGGACTAGGCAAGTTTGTTTTATACAGGAAGCTACCATCTTTTTAAGTTTTCACGACAATCTAATATTGGTATAAAAACTAGGCATCTTCCAGGTTTTACAGAAATTTTGTGTTTGCAAATTTATTTTTTATAGAGTATTGCTGAACTGTGATTCACATTTACTTCAGTAGGCATTCAAAAATGATTGCAAATGGTTACAAATTATTTTATTTCCAACTTGGTATCTCAAGCATCTATTATTTAAAGCATTTTATTAAAATTTTAAGATGTGCAAACAATGTACATAAATTTTGAAGACACACAAGCCCTCTGAACTTGTGCTTCTATATAAATATGCTTGTAGATAATTAAATATTGAAATCATAAATTTACTTTTTTCTTATGTTGCATGTCTCATGAACACTTGCTTACATGAACAACAAGAATGCCAAAAAATCTCCTAAGTCTGGCCAGAAATGTATTATTTATACTTGAATAAAAATTAATTCCATGTGAAAGCTAAAGTAGCAGTCCATCAATTAAATATTTCAACCACTGTCTGTGGTATGGCACTGAAGCATCTCTTTTCAGCTTTATCTGACACGAGGGATTTCTTGCTTTACGTAGCTAAGAATCAACAGAGAACTATTTTAATTATATCTTCAAGTACTTTGTTTAACATATATCTAATTTAAAGAACTATTGGAAGATCTGGGAATGCATGAATACATAAACAAGTGTACATTTGAATTTTTGTAACAGAAGTTTTTCATATGATGGAATTTTGTATTATAAACACTTTTTAATAGGTATTCACAATTTGATCAAATATGCTTCCCTTTCTTTTTCTACTTCTAAACCATTAACTAATTTTTCTACTTGACAGTTGGAAGAAAACAAAACATTTCATTTTTTCCTATTTGCCATTCTCACTTTTCATTCAGAATGGTTTCATGCAAGTGTAGATCTGACTCAGTATTGAATTAAATCCAATACTAAAATCTAAACGTGGCTATATGAAGGATCTAGAGAGGAAAAGGAGTTTGAGAATTATGTAACCTGGAGAGAAAAGCCTTGTTGATAAAGAAGGTGGTCTATAGATGGGCCAATGAAAAGATTTCTGGTAGTTCGTCAACAGTAATGAATTTCAAGCATCCTCTCTAGGTGTACCTTGGGCCTTTAGTAAAAAGAGGCATGGTTATTTCTCTGAGCACTCAGAAAAGTACAAAGTAGTGGTCTATAAGACAGACAGAACCAAGCACACTTGACAGAAAGATCTGAAAACAACACTGTAATTATATGCAAATCAAAACAACTGTATCAGGCAAAAATGTATATATTGTGTGTTTAGCACTAGTGGATTGCTCAGCAAGCTACGAACTGAATGTTACACCAGATTACACTTACAAAGGGTTATATAAGCATAGCAAAAATACAAGCATATAAAGGTCCAACTTTGAAGAGATAATGATTAAAGAACTGTACAGAGAATTGTGTTATCCATTCTCTTCAGTGTCTCTTTTACTACAACCATTAGCATAGAACCTACACACATAAACTGAGGATAAGCAGTGTTAGTGCATTGAAAACTGTTTAAAAGACTGGGCTACTCTTCTACAACAGTTAAAGGACTGAATGGAGCCAAAGCTTTGCTTATTTTTCACAAGTATTGCTGCTGTACCAAATGCCAGCACCATAATTTTATCAGTTCGATGTGTATACTCCATAGCTATACTCAGAAAACCAAATAAACCAATGCTTTTATTAGTAACTTACAGTACATAAGTTCCAGTACAAACTTGTAAAGGAATTTCTCCTGAGGGAAAAACATAATTAGTTTTAGAGTTTTCCAGTTTTTTGTTGGTTTTTTTTACATGTTTCAGACACATAGAATTCTAAATATCTATATTTATTGCTTCCAAAAGATTTTCAACAAGTTTGTGTAAAAAAATTTCTTTTGTTTTAGGTGATGCCTGTTTATCATACATTTTTTTTGTCCACTAACAGCACCTATCCAGACACATGACCATGTTAGAATTACTTCAGTCATGCATTAATCACAGTTGATGAAAGATTTTAGGCAAGTATTCAGTTTTAATAAAAACTCTTGAACATTATCCACATAAAGCAATAACCTGGAAAGTTTCACCCAAAAAGCAAAACAGAAACCGAATAATTAATAAAGAAATTATACCATCTTAAGTTTTAAGTAACACTGGACAGATGGTTTAATCTAAGGGTATATATAAGCCAGAAAAAGCAGATTAAAAAATGCTGGAGAAATGGGTGTGTGATAGGAAAGTCCACAGTTCCAGGATTTGAACATACTACATAGTAGGGCTTTTCTAAGATATACAGATGTTGAAAAGGATGAGGAGCTGTTCTGCTGTCCTCAGATGTAGAAGGTAAAGAATATATTTTTTTAAAGTAAGGTTTACCAATTCTTTTAATTTACCTTTATACGTCTTGCAAGCTTCTGAATTTCCCAGTATTCTGATGGCAAACCAGTATTTCTTTCCCGATGATATACAGGCTGTTCTTCATCCTCC
The DNA here is from genome assembly GCA_013389865.1 of Piaya cayana. NCBI lineage: Eukaryota > Metazoa > Chordata > Aves > Cuculiformes > Coccyzidae > Piaya > Piaya cayana. The sequence continues at coordinate 9,787 of WAAB01012430.1, forward strand.
TCAGTCTCTGAGGAACTTTCACTAATTTCTTCAAACATGACTGATGTTTTACTAAAAATAAATAAACAGCATCACCCGCTTTGAACAGATATAAACAGATATGAACAAGCATATTTTAAAAAGGTATGGCAACACTGCCTAATAACCGAATTAGAAAAATATAACTGACATTTCCAAATACCAAGTACGGTGATAATTACTGTAGGTACAGAAAATAAAAATACAAAAACAACAGGAGACATAAAAATAAATAACAGATACCTTTTCGAAGCTGCCTGCATTTTAACCAACTCAGAAGAAATGCCACTGTCTGTCTTTTTGACTTTCAGACACTCAGCACCGCTTCTTCCTTCTTCTTCAATATCTTTTTTGGCAGCCTTGTCACTAAAATATTTGGGTTTATTTTTTAAAAATTGTTATTATATATTCATCTAGAAAAAAAAACAACTATGGTTGGGTATACATTCATATATACAAGCTCATGAACCTGCACAATAAAATTTATTAAAAAGAAAGTATGCTGTGTCTTACATGATTAATTTTCCTTTAATAGAATAACAGAATATTAGAGAAATTATATTATGCTGACCTGTATGTAATACAAGAACAAAGAATGAGTATTTACACTCAGACCATAGATTCATCTATCCTAGGATACCTTCTTCAACCAGGATCAACAGCAGCTCTTTAGGTAACGGTAGCAGAACAATTGAAGAACAAAGAAACTTTTTTTTTTTTCCGGAATATTCTTCAGTAAGTTACGGGGCAGGCAACTTCTGATCTTCTTTGCAGTAACACTTCTGGATGGATTTTTATTCCATGAATGTGTCTGAGTGCTTTCTGAACTCACATCAACAAATTACCTTTACCATCCAGTGGCAAAGAATTTTAGAGCTCAGACATGTGTTGTATGAAGAAGTCTCTCCCTTTGTTCTGACCTGGTCTCTCTGGCCTATTTTTGTTTGATGCTCCTTATTCTCCTGTGAGAATGTCAGAGCAAGAACCAAAAACTTTATTATATACAGTAGTTTGAATTAGTTGCAAATCAAGAAAAGAAGTGATTTAAATGTATGTGATAAAGTTACAAGAAATCTTAAAACCTAGTTTTTTTAGAAAGAGGTGCTAGTTACTTGGAAACGCTAACAGTTTGATAAGAGCTAACAGCACCTTGTTAAAAACAGGAGACCATAAATCACTCAAGTAGCAAGATAAGAATAGAGTCTAGCTAACCAGAGTTAATTAAGTAGGGATAGGAAAAAACTGGTAATGAATTCATGTTGGACAGTGCCCAAGAAGAGAAAGGTGAGAAGTTCATTGCAAAAGGGACTACTTTTTTCTTAGAGGAAGACTGTTTACTTCCTCCCCATGACCACAAGAATGGGGTGCGCAGGCGCAGAAAGGGCTGATGTTGTAATTCACTGATGAAGTCATTGAAACATACATATGCATTAGGCAATGATGTAACCTGTTGAATATACATTAGATTGCGAAACCTCGCGAGGATATATATTGCAGTCGCGTTGTAACAGTCGGGGGGATCAGATTTGGGAACTGACTGTCCCCTGATCCCTGCTCCCCGCCCCCAATAAAGCACCAACATATAACTCTTCCCAGAGCGTTATGTGTTTGTCCTGCCAATGCTAACAAGAACAGACAGCGACTATCTGTTCCCTGTTTACTGTCTCCCATGATGATTTTTTTAATGTCTTATTGTATCCCAGTCATCTTTTTTCCAGGCAGAAAAGTTCTAGTCTGACTAGTTCTTCTACACATTGAGCTGATCCATAGTTTTGATCATGCTGAATACACTGTATCTTGCTTTGCTCACATTCCTAGAAAATTCCTAGGCCTCACTAGGAACAAACTTTTTTGTCCCTAATTTACCATGATGTAAAACCAATATGTCTTTCTGAGCTTGGGCTGTTCATACTATCACAGTCATAACAATAAATGAAAATACTACTAATGATTACAGACATTTTCACTACATCAAGACTCTTACAATGACTCTGAAAAAAAAAAAACCTCTAGTCTCGGGAAAAACACATTTTTTTAACTGATGACTGTAGGTGACATCCAAAATATCTTAAAATGTTTCTTGCAACATGTCAAATTGGCAGACTTGAGAAGATAACTGACTGCTTTTTTTGTAGCATGCCAGTAAAAGCTTTTCCTTCAGATATTCTTCCTCCGTTAACACAGAATCAGGAAACATGAAATCAGAAGGTATTCTGATTTCATAAGAAATATCCAACCATATCCAATATACATATGCTCTGGTTTTGGGTGTCCAAATTTCGAGATAATCTCATTAGTGAAGATTGTTGCTAAGCAGAGACAGAAAAGCAGCTCATGTAATGTGAAATCATTAAAAATTGGTAGTATAAATAAGAGTCATCCTGATTTTCCATTTTGGAGCTCTTTTGCCTCCCTCAGAAAATGTGTTTTATATTAGATTGTCTACTATGCCTTGCTTTAAAGGGCATTTTACACCAAAAATATGATAACACTATAGTCCCAGAGGACGAGTATTGCAGAAGCCTGCAAAATCTTTCCTTGCCTTGCTCTGGACATGAAATAACATCATCAAAGTTGTTGCAGGATACAAGAAATCTGAAAATCTCTTCAGCAGTTGCACTCTTTTCTTAGAAAATAAAAACTAGTAAATTTTGGTTTATTGCTCCTAACTCAAGATGATAATGCAAACATATAGCATGCAGTTTAATCGTTAGCACAGTTTAGAGAGATCTATAGGAATATTCAATTATAAAGATGACTACTTATCTGTGGGAAGCAGAAAGCAGTGTGTTCTTCCACGATATAGTTGGTTCGAATCTCTTCTTGTCAATGGAACTCCTTGCTGCAGAACTTTTCACCTTCTCACATACATTCTTTTCTGTAGAATCATAGAGGCTCTTGGATTGGCCAGAGACCTTAGCATCAGCTACTTCCATACGCTTGTAAGTCTTCTCAGATGTTGGTTCTTTAAAAAAATTACATTCCTAATAAAAGTAGGAGACATGGTTTGTCAGTAATTTTGTTATATGAATAATACATACTAAAACAATAAGATATAAGCACAATTCCAGGATGCTGTGCTTAAAAAAATTATGTATTAGATGTAGAGTTAGATTATAAGAATAAAATCAGATTACCTTGAAAAGAATGAAACATTAATCTGGAAAGCAGGTCTTACTTCATGCAAATTAAAGTTTTTGAAATAAATGAACTAGATAAATTTGGAACTTGCTAAACACACATGAATATCAGGTGTTGTTCAGTTTCTAATATGTTAAATAATTTGTGGCACAAGTGCATGTATAGAACATAATTCTAATTGAGTTAAGATCTAGAATTTCAGTCAGTCACTCTGCTTTCAATGGATGGTTTATACAAAAACTATTTCCCTGCACAAAGGATTTACCAAAAATTCCCACAAAAAATAATGAACGTAAAACTGAAAATAGGCTATGATAAACCGCTAGGCTTCAGTTCCAAGTAATTTAATTTGATATACTTTAGAATTCATATAAACATATTCCATTTCAGTTTTTTCATATTCTGTCTCCCAGGACATGAAATCACTGAACAAGTCATATACAAGGATGGAGCTAAGCGGCACCTACCAGTCCTTCAGCTGTCTATGTCTAGCACCATGGCTGATCAAAAATATCCAAGACAGAAAGAACTCTTGTTAACTCTTATTCCCTACTGGAACATTTTCGATTTTTACAGGAAAGACAGTATATTTATTATTATTATTATTGCAGCTGTCACTACCAGATAGGTAAAGACATTCCTTCATGTATCTGATTCAAGGCAGTTTCAAGGAGACTACACTATGGTTTGCTTCTAACTATTCCCTGATGTGAATCAGCTGTTCCAGGCTTGCTGACCCAACTGTCTAATCACAAAACTAACTCATGCTACTCTCTCATTCTGCAAATGTACCCTACCAGTACAATTTAACACATGATAAGCTAGACAAATTACAGGGGAAGTGATGCTGTAGCATGACAAGCTAAGCACACATTAAAACTGTTTCCTACAACACTATATGCCTACACAGCAGTTGTAAATGTTAGCTTAAACAAGACCAAGAAGACATTACGAAAGTTAATTGGTTTTGCAATATTTGTGCTTGTAATGAGTTTTTGAAGCTCCCTTCTCACCAGAAAATAAATCAGAACCGTTTCCAGTCATAATTTATTTCATGTAGGAAACCTTGGAAATACAGATGTCACTGCTCTTCAGAGTTCTAGAGCAGAGATTTTCCCTCAAATACAGATGCTCTGCAGTTCTACAATATTAACTTCTTTAAATTCTAGTTTTAGAATGCAGAATGTACTAAATCAGCTCTTTAGCATGACAATAGGGTATGATATTCTTAAACCACTAAAATGGTGCAATTTATACTCTGCAGCATAACCTTGTTTACACAATCAGGGAATATTAAGTGATTTACATAACTGAAGAAAATAGGATAAATTCAAGTTATTTACTCTTATTTAACAAGTGCACACATTTCTTGAATACCTACAGTATAAAAACATAAAACCAGTAAAGAACGTTATATCATCTCTATTATTCATATTATCATTAATCTAAAATAGCATTTAGAATTGAATGTGTTAAAAATAATTAAAATATTATAATAATTTACCTTTAACAACCATCAAATGAAGTCAAATCGCTTGGAAAACATATTAAACCAGTAAATACGTCTAAAATCATTCATATATTGTCACATTTATGAAATGTAAAGCTATATGTAGTTATAGCATTAAAAAAATACTTGCCTATATGACAAATAAAACACATTTTGGAAGTTTTTGCACTTTCACACAGAAAAACTTACAAATTTAATTCCACTACTGTTAATATAAGCTACTGTACTTGTATACAACTTGAATCACTCAGTTCTTTCAGAACTGTCAAATACCAATATCTCAAAATAAAATAAAAACCCTACATCCCAAACATTCCAGTCTAAAGGATAAGTAAATTTCCCTGTTAATTAATTCCTTCTTGCAATAATTAAAATTGCATATACAGAACCACAATAAAACTTCTGACAGGTTTTAGCCTGTAACAAATTTTACCACCAAGCTACTAACCTGTTATAACCACCCTAGAAATCTGAAAAACGTTTTTACCAGGAATGATGAAACAACTGAGCCTTTAGTGTCACTGTGTGATTCTAGGTAATATAGAGCTCTAAACAATGGCTCTAACACTTGCATTTTACGGTGGCTGAAGCAACACAGTGTGTAAGCTGGATGTTTAATTCGCAGCTCTGCTATTTAAATCAGGCATATAGTGTAAAAAAAGTTAGGCTATTATTTATATTTGATTTACAAAGAATGAAGATAAAAAAAGAAATATTTTTTATTACAGAAAAATATTGTCATAAAACGTGACCTTTTCTGTAAGGATATCCTATTTTCCTGCTTGAACATTTCCAGTGCTCCATAATGAATAACACCAGAAGATGAGCAAAAGTTTTTGTGCAAAACTACAGGCTGACCTCACATGTTGGATCCAATCTTATGACAAAGTATGATAGAACAATATGTGAAATGGTGTATTATTTCCTGTTTTTAAAAGGAACATATTTAGCAGAAACTGAAATAAATACAAAGAAAAATAATAAATGCATTTCAGAGTCTTTAAGATTATTCATTTAATAACAGATTTGTCTTTGATAAAGGATATAAACATTCAGCCAGGTTTACAACGTAAATCTTACCAATATACATTTGAAGAAATTAGGATATACACCCAGTATCAGTAAATACATACCTGTTTAGCCATATTTTCTACAAATCTAGGTGATCTCTCCCTTAAAAATGTGACAATATCTTCACATGTATCACTTTTTCTTCCATAGTCAATGTAATTTTTACCCTTTAGTTGACCCTTAAAAAAGAATAAATTTAAAATTTTTAAGTGTTGCCTTACACAGGTAATTTAAACTGCATCATAAAATAGTGCTAAAGAGCACAGAGGTCACACTAATGAATCAGGCATAGAATTCTCATGCTCAGCAGAGTCCATCACACTTCAATAATGCTTTGTGAAGATGCATGGATCATCTCCATGGATCCCAACAGAAAAATCAAGATTTTACGTAGGATTTTGCAAGTAATTATCAATTAATTGTATTGTGTGTAGTTCCACTGAAAAGTTTATGGCTTATGGCAACACCCAAGTAAATATGAGCTTTCAGTGCAGTATGGTAGATGTGAAGAAGGAAGAGAAACTAATATGACCTAAGTAGTCTAGACTTTATGAGCTTCATCCGTTAAAAACATGGTAAGTCAACATTTCCCTGAAGTTCTTAACTCCTAGCAAACCTATTTATGGAGTTACGCCTGACAGCCATCAGTCCCTTCAAAATGAATGTGAGAGTTCTGGTCACTGTGTAACAGGCATAAGGGACTGTTTTGCCTAAATAAAAGCTGTGTCTAAGGAAAGATGTAACCAAAATGAAAAACAGGAGATAAATTCTAAAAAGCTTCCACTGAAAGGAGAAAGAACTGCTTATCTTTATAAAAAGACAAAACCAAGCTATATTAGGCACACACAATAGTATTGCACCTCAGACCAAGTGCAACAAGACAGTAGAGAGGTGTCTAGTCCCACACTTGTTTAAATAGGAAGAGTGTGAAGGACTGGTATGGCATATTAAAAGACTAAACAAACGCTGCTAGCCAAAAGTGGAGCATGCACTCCTAGCATAATACTCACAGAAAAAGCACTTAAAACATATGGGAAAAAACAGCATATATTTATCAGTCCTCTCATTTTGCACCATCACACTAGCTCTGCCAATCTTTCAGCCTCAATACCACTACCCTAAGCCTCACTGAACTGTGATTTTAGCACATAAAAATATTCATATCCTTTATTATTACTTACTCCATTTAAAAACACTCCTTCTGCACTGCAAGTGATATACAAAGGATCAGTGTCATGCGGTTTGATGACTAAATAACAAATTTCTCCATGCGCTTGTCTCCAGGGAGGAGCTCGGCATCCATTAGAGAATATGTAATCTGTAACCAATTAACATTAGTGCTTTTATCCAGTTTAAAAGTATTTTTTAATAGTTATACTTGATGATTAATATAACATGTTTACAAACGAAATTCCCCAAACAATAATTTATTTATAAGAATTCACACTGTTCAGAATTAATCATGCAAAGCTCTATGACCCATGGCCTGATCTGGCTAAGAATTGCGCTTAGCAGTTTTCAGGATCAGGGACTCAGTTAACTTCCTCCGCTTCCACTGAACACACTAATATAATTGGAGATTATTTGTGTAAGTAAAGTCAGAAGAATAACATTCCATATCTGAAAACACTTTTAATTTTACTCTCTTTATAAGTTTAAAGTAGAACTAAATGCTTTCAATTTATTATTTAAATTAATCCAGCAAATTTCACACAGAACTCAAGCACTTTAGTATGGGTATATGTAAATATGAGATACGATCAGATGTAGACCTGATGTATAATCCAGTGATTCCAACACTGTATCTTCTCCTTTCCCGGATATTTTCTTCAGAAGATTCACTTCACTATTTATAGCATCTGGATTTAGTCTTTTGTCTCTCCAATTAATAGAAAACAGTCTAAAATGCATTCATCAAAAAGATATACTCAGAGAATTGAAAAGAGAATATTACATTATTTTTCATCTTTTACAATGAGTGTTAATAGTAGCAAAAATTCTGGAAACAGGTCACCTTCCACTGTCTGTTAGTTTAATGAAATCTTAGTTCCATGGCTAACATCAAGTCCTTGTAACTATGAAACAGACTCAAGGCAATACTTACTATGCTGTCATGAAGAAATAAACGTTTCCTTGAAAAGATTTAACTATAACTTTTTTGTTTATACAAATGACTTAAATTTGCTACCAAAACACAAAGCATATACAATAAAAACCCCACTCTCAAAGGCACACACTTGCATACCCACACCTAGAGCAAAATACTTAGTGAACAGTGAAAGTTATTTCAGTAATTTTCTTTATGTCACACCAAAAGCACATGTTGTGGACTGAAACCAATCTGATTTAACAATAAAACAAACAAAAAAAGCACTGGCTGACTTGCTAAGCTTCCACTTGAAATGCACTTACTCTGAAATGTGTTTCAAAGAACTATGAAGCAATTGCAAATCCAGCTGGCGAAGAAGAAGATAGATTTTCATTTTCATCTCTCTTTCAGGGCTAAAATCATTTTCCATTTTGTCAAGTAAATGCAACATGGACATTTCTTGTCCTTCAAAAGTCCCATATTCAGGACCAAGAATTTTCACTATAGGTTCTCTGTTAGCTGTAAATATGAAATGGAATCATATAATGTGATACTATGTCAAAAAATACTAGGCCAGACAAACAGATTTTATCTCAATTGCTGAATAATTTTGATGCTATTAATGATAAGAACTTTATTAATGTGCATAGTTATTCATAAAATAACTCCTTCGTAAGCCCCTTATCATTTGAAATGCACTTTATAAAATACGAAAACATTAAAAACAAATTTTTCATAACAAACAAAATTGCATTTCATAGCAAAGGTTAAGATTCATTCAAGCAAGAGATATTATTAAATACTTTCCTTTATCAACAGCTCCCTTTCCAGAAAATATGCCTGGATGATAACCGAAACAGGAAACCAATGGGGTTAACTCACTGAAAAATGATCATTTTGGAAATATGATTTAGTGTTAAAGAACATATTTAAAGTTTTCTAGCAGCATTCCCAATGGTCCCATTACAGCTATGCCAGCTGTTCTTTTTGGTAAACAGTGACATAACTGTATGTCAATGAATTTCCCAAAAACATTTTGCTCTGTTCCTGCAAATGAAGTCTCATGCATCTGTGAATGCCTCTGCATGATACCCTGTCCCTATTATTCTTCCTTATTATTGTTGGTTGATCACTGCCTCTGACAGGACCCCGGCATAGATGGGCCTAGAGTTTGATCCAGTATGAGCATTTATATTTTAGTATTGTAGATGCAAATTCTACTGGTATTACCCAAGACCATTACAGATCTCTTCTACCCCCACTGAGAGGAGGACACTCAGTTTAGCATACCAAGAATCCTCTTGTCAGTTTGAAAAAATCTAGGACTGGAATATGACACAGTAAAAGTACCTACATTATAAAATCTGTTGTGAGAAGGACATGTAAGTGCTCACTCTGAATCTTGTACAGGCAAGAATGTCTTAAGCATGTAAGTTTTTCTTTGGTTATTTTATAAGGATGTAACATTTTTGAGGATTAAATTACAAGCACAAGAAAAACTGCTATTAGCCTCCAATAAGACATCTTTCTTTTTTCAGAAATTTAAACATACTGTTTGGATATTAGTCAGTATACATTAATTTGTATATGGGCATTAGTCAGTTTACGTGAATATGTATATGAGATTCAACAGTTTGATTTTACTATTGTTCCAGATTACTCTGTTATTGATTTCCCTGAAAACAGAAGAAATAAAAACTTCATTAACTTCTGGATCAGCACCTTTAGCCTCCTTAGCGAATCAACATCCTCTCATATAGTCAGAATGAAGGCATACTTGCCTTTCTTCACATTTCAAAAACATGAATTGAAGGAGAAGACATACTTTTTAGAAGAAAAAGAAAGATTAAAAAAAAAAGAAGAGAGGAAACCTTCAAGGCATGTCCGTGCTTCTTTTAACTTATTTTCCATAGCAATTTGTAGGAAACGGGACAGCTGGTCAAAATTGTAAACTCTGACAGTTGACGCCATTACGGAATGCAACAGTTCACCATCTTCACCTTTGGCTTTGGAATGAACAGTTGTTTTCCTAGAAAAATTAATTTATAACTGTTTAAAGTAAGAACTTCAATAAAGAGCAAACTTTAGAGCTTCATGTGATAAAGCATATACCACTTTTTTAAACAGTACTTCAGAAAACTTCCAAGGTAACTCAATTTATTCACTGCAAATCAGCAGGTGGATGTGCTTGAAAAGACTGTGATCCCACAGGAAGCTCATGCTGGAGAAGATTTGGTGGCAGGACTTGTGACCCTGCAGGGGACCCACAGTGGAGCAGTCTGTTCCTGCAGGACTGCACAGAGTGGAGGGAATCCACACTGGAGCAGTTTGTGAAGAACTGCAGCCTGTGCGAAGGACTCATATTGGAGAGTTTCTGAAGACTGTCTCTCATGAACGGGAACTCATGCTGGAGCAGAGGCAGAGTGTGAACAGGGAGGAGCATCAGAGAACAACATGTTATGGACAGACTGCTAGCCTCATTCCCTGTACCCCTGCAACACTCTTGAGGGAAGAGACAAAGAAAACTGGGAGTGAAGTTGAGCTTGCTAAGAAAGGAGGAGTGGGAGGAAGATGTTTAAGATTTGGGTTTATTTCTCATTATCCTCCTCTAACTTTCCTGTGGGTCAAGTCTAGTTTGCCTGTGACAATAACAGGTGAGTGATCTCCCCGTCTTTATTGCAACCCATGAGGTTTTCAGGGTATTTTTCCCCCCCTTCTCCTGTTGAGGAGTGACAGAGTGGCTCCAGTGGGCAGCCATCCAGAGTCAACCCACCATTTGGGAGCCACTCCTAATGCTGACAGAACTCACAGGGTTAGCCAGTGTTGGAAGCATGTTGTAACAAGTCTCAGGGACAGACAGTGCAAATTGTATAAATCATCATGTAAACTGGTCTGTATCATAACAAAGACAGAATAGTCCCAAACTCTAAAAAAGGCCTACCAATTTTAACACAAAACTTCCAACATATATCACTATATACCCCATCCATTTCAGCCTCCCAAATACACTAAGGCTATCTTTAGGCTAAATAAGCAGTTTGGCTTCGTAGTTCACCTTCAACATCTCAAAATACAGTGCAATTCAGACTTACCAGATCTCATAACCCTCTCCCTGTTCAAATATGGAAGAGTCCAACTGTGTTTCCCACTCAAAGGGCTCTCTGAAGACAAACGCTGCTGCCTGAGGATGCTTAGCACTGAAGTCAACTGCAAACTTAACAATTTGTTCTAACAGATATTCATTCAAAGGAGTGGTTTCCAGTGTGTCAGTTCCAGAATCCACAGTGGTCCACTGAAATGCTTTTGACAATGCCACTCCCATGGCCTCAACTAGCATCAAAGAAGTAGACCTTTGCAAAGAAAAAGTCAGAGAATCATAAAATCACAGAATGGTTTGGGTTGGAAG
>WAAB01012430.1:21819-130036 GCA_013389865.1 Piaya cayana
GGGAACTCATGCTGGAGCAGAGGCAGAGTGTGAACAGGAAGGAGCATCAGAGAACAACATGTTATGGACAGACTGCTAGCCTCATTCCCTGTACCCCTGCAACACTCTTGAGGGAAGAGACAAAGAAAACTGGGAGTGAAGTTGAGCTTGCTAAGAAAGGAGGAGTGGGAGGAAGATGTTTAAGATTTGGGTTTATTTCTCATTATCCTCCTCTAACTTTCCTGTGGGTCAAGTCTAGTTTGCCTGTGACAATAACAGGTGAGTGATCTCCCCGTCTTTATTGCAACCCATGAGGTTTTCAGGGTATTTTTCCCCCCCTTCTCCTGTTGAGGAGTGACAGAGTGGCTCCAGTGGGCAGCCATCCAGAGTCAACCCACCATTTGGGAGCCACTCCTAATGCTGACAGAACTCACAGGGTTAGCCAGTGTTGGAAGCATGTTGTAACAAGTCTCAGGGACAGACAGTGCAAATTGTATAAATCATCATGTAAACTGGTCTGTATCATAACAAAGACAGAATAGTCCCAAACTCTAAAAAAGGCCTACCAATTTTAACACAAAACTTCCAACATATATCACTATATACCCCATCCATTTCAGCCTCCCAAATACACTAAGGCTATCTTTATGCTAAATAAGCAGTTTGGCTTCGTAGTTCACCTTCAACATCTCAAAATACAGTGCAATTCAGACTTACCAGATCTCATAACCCTCTCCCTGTTCAAATATGGAAGAGTCCAACTGTGTTTCCCACTCAAAGGGCTCTCTGAAGACAAACGCTGCTGCCTGAGGATGCTTAGCACTGAAGTCAACTGCAAACTTAACAATTTGTTCTAACAGATATTCATTCAAAGGAGTGGTTTCCAGTGTGTCAGTTCCAGAATCCACAGTGGTCCACTGAAATGCTTTTGACAATGCCACTCCCATGGCCTCAACTAGCATCAAAGAAGTAGACCTTTGCAAAGAAAAAGTCAGAGAATCATAAAATCACAGAATGGTTTGGGTTGGAAGTAACCTGGAAGATAATCCAGTTCCAGCTCCTTTGCCATGGGCATGGACACCTCCCAGGGGATCAGGCTGCCCAAGGCCCCATCCAACCTGGCCTTGAACACCTCCACGGATGGGGCAGCCATCGCTTCCCTGGGCAACCTGTGCCGGTGTCTCACCACTCTCACACGAAAAAAAATTCTTCCTACTGTCTAATCATCAGAGAATCATAGAATAGTTTGGGTTGGAAGGAACCTTAAAGATCATCCAGTTCCACCTCCCCTGCCATGGGCAGGGACACCTCCCAGTGGATCGGGTTGCTCAAAGCCCCATCCAGCCTGGCCTCGAACTTCTCCAAGGATCCACGGCTTCCCCTGCAACCTGTGCCGGTGCCTCAGCACCCACCACCGTCACCGTTAAGTAACTCCCCCTCAACTCTAATAGAAATCTGCCCCTCTCCAGTTGCTACGCGCTGCCCCTCGTCCTACCGCTACGAGCGTCTGTAAACAGTCCCTCCCCAGACTTCCGGCAGGCACAGGTAGTAATTATTAGATTCCTTAAATCCTCTAAGTGCGAAGAGAAAAAGAGACCTCACGAAATAAGTTGTTGCCGCTGTTCAAAACGGGGGGTGGACGCACACCGGCTCCCGAGGCTCCCTAGGCGCCGCCGGGAAGGGAAGCGCGGGCCTCGCAGCCGGGGCCGTTGGGCGCGCGGACGGCACCGCCCACGTTGCCGGGGCCGCGGCAGCAGTTACCGGGGAGCTGCCTGGGGAACCCGCCTTGGGGGTGACCCTAGGGGCAGGGCGACCGTGGCCATCCGAGTGCCAGCCCTAGGGGGACAGGCTGGGAGAGCTGGCGGTGGGCAGCCCGGAGAAGAGAAGGCTCCGAGGAGACCTTACAGCGACCTGCGGGGCTGCGGGAAAGCTGGGGAGGGACTGATCACAAAGGCTTGTAGCGATAGGGCTGGGGCCAATGGGGATAAACTGGAGAGGGGCAGATTTAGACTAGACATAACGAAGAATTCCTTCTCGATGAGGCACAGGTTGCCCAGGAAAGTGGTGGCTGCCCCCTCCCTGGAGGTGTTCAAGACCAGGCTGGATGGGGCCTTGGGCAGCCTGATCTAGTGGGACATGCCCCTACCCATGGCTGCGGGGTTGGAACTGGATGATCCTTAAGGTCCCTTCCTCCTCAGACTATTCTAGGATTCTATGACTCCGTGATTCTATAATCTAAGCAGGTTGGAAAACAATTGAAAAACAGGAAGGGGGACAGCAAGAAATCAACAAAATTCAGTAGTGGAAACCCCAAGGGTACGAGCAACAAGTCCCAAGTGACAGGGGACAGGACAAGAAGAAATGGCCTCAAGCTCTGCCAGGGGAGGTTTAGGCTGAACATTAGGAAAAAAAAAATCACAGAAGGGTCATTGGGCACTGGCACACGCTGCCCAGGGAGGCGATTGAGTCACCTTCGCTGGAGGTGTTTAAGGCACGGGTAGACGAGGCACTGAGGGACATGGTTTAGTGTTTGACAGGAATGGTTGAACTCAATGACCCAGTGGGTTTCTTCCAACCTGGTGATTCTGTGATTCTGTGAACACACTGAAGTATATTTCTGTGATTCTATGAACGGGACAGGCTGTTCATTGCCACTGCGACTGTGCCCTCTTTTCCCTAGAGTCCCTCAAAATCTGGCAGTGTTTGGGTAGGGGCTTCTTCACAGGGCTAGCACTGTGGGAAACGCACATCTCTGCCCTAGAAAATGAGGCTGGGGGCCTGCAGGGGGTTCAGGGTGTGGTAGGAGGTGCTGCTGGGGTGGTGAGTGGGCGGTGAGTGGTGGGGAGTGAGGTGAGTGAAGCTGAGGGATGGGAGGAAGGCATTTCTCCTTAGAAGGTAAGAGAAACTATTTAATAGAATCATAGAAAAGACCTCTAAGATCAAGTCCAACCATCAGCCCAACAGTACCGTGACTACTAAACCATGTCCTGAAGCGTCTCATCTACACTCTTTTTGAAAACCTCCAAGGATGGTGATTCCATCACTTCCCTGGGCACCCTGCCCCAAAGTTTCACCACTCTTTTAGTTAATATCCAATCTAAATCTTCCCTCATGCAACTTGAGGCTGTTTCCCTTTGTCCTACCACTTGTTACTTGGCAGAAGAGACCAGCAACTACCTCGCTACATCAGGCAGTTGTAGAAAGTGATGAGGTCTCCCCTCAGCTTCCTCTTCTCCAGGCTAATCAATTCCAGTTCCCTCAGCTGCTCCTCATACAACCTGTTCTCCAGACCCTTCACCTGCTTCATTGCCCTACACCAGCTTCATTGCCATAACATAAGAGGCTCTATGGTTTTGGTGTGGAATTAAATAATGTAGTGATTAGTGTTACTTTGCACCAGAGTTTAAAGGAAGACCACCTTTTAGCTTGAATTTTAGCCAGTATAGCTTAAACCTTTCACTAGCTTTCAGTCATTACAAGAAAACAGCTTTAATTAATAAGATTAACATTGACTGCATTTAGTTCTTGAGGCAGCGTGACAGATCGTGCTTGAAGTGCTTTTTGTTAAAGAAAATGAAATGTGAAATTAGTGTTTCTTGAAAGAACTAGAGGAAATATGTATGGGCAGTGCCAATGAATAATGTCCTTTCACATACTGAGGACAACTCAAGACTATAAACATGCAAGTGAAGCACCCCAAACACAGAATGGAAATAACGCTATTTTCTCAGTCCTGCTGTTGATCTGTGGTGTGAATGAGCCATGACTCTGGATAAATTCTTCAGTTATAAATTTGCTCCTGCAGTCCTGCCTGTCTCCTTTTATGTGCCAGTGAGCAGGTAAGAACTATATTCCCTGACTTCCCCTTACCATCTGTAAACCCCCTCCACACAGTTCAATTATCTGTGTCCATAATATCTTTTACTGTGAGGGTGATGAGGCACTGGAACAGGTTGCTCAAAGAAGTCATGGAAGCTCCATCCCTGGAGGCGCTCAAGACCAGGTTGGATGAGGCTTTGAACAACCTGATCTAATGGAAGGTGTCCTGCCAATGGCAGGCAGGCAGGGTGGAATTAGGCCATCTTTAAGGTTTCTTCCAACCCAAACCATTCTATGATAAAAATGAGATTCTTCCTAGAAAGGTGTGGTTGCCTGTTGTACACTAGCTGAGATTAGGAAGCTGTGTTCAGCTTTCCAGTGTTATGTGTGGTTCTTAAGGCATAGGAAAATATGTCCTTTCAAGGACAGTCCAGCAGAAGTACTGAGCTGTTCCAGTACTTTTGAGTTAATGTAGCAAAGAGTTATTTTACCAAATGAGAACTTAGCTGGGTAAGAAACCTGTAGTAATGAAGAAGGTCATGGAATGTATGTGGGATATATCTCAAAGAATAAGTGTGAGATTAATACTTTTTTTTTTTCATGGAGGTGATTGCCCGTGTACATTTTACATACTGAACTTTCAAATAGTAACTGTAGATAAGTATATGCATAATAACGACTTAAGAATAGCATTGGCTTTTCTTTTTTCACTGCATAACTGTGAGAAAACAGAAAATGAATCATTTGATTAGGTGAAAATTAAAGAGTGTTTTAAATCAAAAGCCTGGGTAAAGGCTTAATGCAATTTCTTTTCTTTATGGAATGCTATGTATGAAGGCATTTCCAGAAAGTATTAAATATTTTTTTATGAAGGAATGACTATTAAAAAGTTGAATTTGATGGGCAGAAGGTGCAAGCAGCAAAATATGAAAGGGAGCAAGAGTATCCCCACCATGGGTGGTGGGGAGTGAAGACAGTGAGTTTTCACACAGTGGTGAGTATTTTAAGCAAGAAGTCGGTGGAGTAAGAAATAGAATTCCTAAATGAGATCACACTGTTCCAGTGAAGAGCAAGAAGGAAAGATATTTCAGTCATTTAGATAAATGGGATGATTTGCCCACAAAGTGTATGCATCTCCAAAGAGAATGAAGCTCCATAAAAGGAACTTTGCAAACTAGCTTAACACTGGAACTTCCTGTGGTGATAGATAAAACAGAAAATGAAAATGTAGGTCATGTCCTGCAAGCCAGCAATGAGGAATGGTGCTAGGATCTGGTATTAGAAGCGAAAGGGCTGTGGATGGTCTAGGGGCTGGAGGTGCTTTCCCCCTTTCTTCTTTGTGGTTTGTAGCTGAGCTTGTAGCTGAGTTTGTACCTCAGCTGTACTCACAGGAAGATTGTTATAATTCTTCCGAAGACTACAGACCATCTGCTTTGATTTCTAATCTCAATTTGTATGACCAATTTGTGTCTGTTAGTTCTTGCACCAACACTGGTCCTTTATCCTACTTTCAATGGCTACATTTCCTGCTTAGACTTTACACCCAGTTTCTGAATTACAGTATTTTTCTCTTGGACTTCAATTTGCTAGGCCAGGAAAGTTTATTTCCT
Source organism: Piaya cayana (assembly GCA_013389865.1). Lineage (NCBI taxonomy): Eukaryota > Metazoa > Chordata > Aves > Cuculiformes > Coccyzidae > Piaya > Piaya cayana. The sequence goes on from WAAB01012430.1 coordinate 27,228, forward strand.
GTATTCTCAGCCTGCAAGTTCTTAGTTTCTGTTACGCTCTTAGTATCCCTTATTTGCCTCTGTTCCAGTCTGACCATTTTTTCCTTAAACAGATTTGACACTATTTCTAAGGACACTTCACCAGGACTGTTTATAATGACATTGATAGTCTTCATCTCTTTTGGAAGTTCCTCAGCTACTAAATTCTAGGACTGCATGTTTTTCAGATCATATTAGGGATTGTTGTCACCTTGAAGTTGAATAATACTACCAATTTGTAATCCATTACTTCTGTTTTCAGCTGATGAGTTTGTGGCTTTCTGCAGGATTTAAGTATATAGTATTGCAGTTTTCCCCTATAAAATCAAATTCAACTTTTAAAGAGAAAAAGTATTTCTAGCACACAGTCTCTATATTTTGGTCCCCATTCTCTTCCTCTTTCCAAAGGAATTTTTGAGCCTGATAGCAAATTTGAACCATATTTCACAGAGGGTTGTCATGCTGGATACAATTAAGCTTCTACAAATTTTCTAAAACCTGAGGTAGCTGTATAGGGGGGAAAGAAAGATTGAGGCCCTTGCTGAGGTAGAGGCAGGCGTATGAAGCACAGATCACAATCTGTAGCAACCAGCCAGCCAAGTGTTTAATTTGTACAGTGCTGGCTAATTAGAACATGAGCAACCTCAGCCTTGCTCAGTGGGTGTTTAGTGGAGAAGGTGGCACCCAGAAGAATAAGTGATAAAGCACATAATTCCATGAGAAATCAGATCCCATTAATTTGCTGCTGATTTACTCTTTCCCTGATCTTCAAGTCAGATGAGAAGGCTACAGAGCATAGAGCAGAGCTTGCAGGTGCAGAGACTTCCAGGTGCTGCCTGTTCAACATGCAAGTGCTCTGCCATTCCTGCCTTACATCTTGCTGGGTTCTAGGAATTGCATTCTTCAGTGGCAAAACTTTTCATTCATTCCTTTATGTAATATGAACTATTTATGTTCTTCCTGTTTCCTCATAGTCTCTTTTGCACATTTTCAGACACTTATTGGCTGTAGCAAGTCATTGCTGCAGTTATTGCATTGGTAATTAAGTTCTGGATGATTCCCTTGGTTGCATTGAGGCTTATCTTGCTGGATGACTAGAAGTCATGCCTTCTTACATCAGCTACCACTAAAAAATAAGCACATAGGAACTCGCTCACTGAGCCAGACTGAATGATATTTGATGCCACCCTTTGCTTTTACCAGAGTTGATTGATCAATGCTAGTGATACCTCCTGGCACGAGACTATAAATGGATATCTTAGAAAAATTTGTCTGAAAGCTGAAGTGTTAAGTAATCACTTAAAGAATTATGAAAGTATTCTCTCAGTGACTCAAAATCAGCATGCAAAAACTTCCAGGCAATAAAGTCATAAAGTGTTCTCAAAAGCAGCTTACTCAGGAACTGGGTCCACCCAGAGATGGCATCCACACCATGTTTGGCTAATTCTATAAAGTAGTAGTAGTACATTTATGTACTAGTGACTTTTTACTGTAAGTTATTTTTACTTTTTTAATATAAAAGACATTTCATAAAACAGTAGGTGAAATGTTTGCCTGAGTGTAGTCAAAGATGAGATCATTTGTTACTGGCACAAAGAAGTGGGGAATATGAAAAATTTGTTAACATGGAGAGAAAGGCAATTGGAAATTTTTTTACAATCTTGAAGCTGCAGCCAGAATGTGTAAGCAATTTTTCTTGTATATTTTTCCTCACATTATTGTAGAACAGGGTGTAGATTATTACTGTTAAAGAATAATAATAATACAAGTTATAAAACAAACTGTTGTAGAGGCTTATGTAAAATTAAAACCATTTGAGATAAATAATAGTAGCTATTCCTGCTATTAAATAGCAGTTTAGCTGATCAGCTTCATGTGCAGTTTGTCAGACAAGTTGAAAATCAGAAGAAAAAAGATAATATTTATTGATTTCTGTTTATTGTCCATTAGCTTGCTTTTGTTGCAACATTTACATAATTTTTGCATTCACAAAGTCCTACAGTTTTTGTGAAAAGGGCTTAGCTAGAGAAATAAAATAAATCCATTCATTTTCATTTTGTATCAGTACAAATGCAATATTTAGGTGCCTAGATTTGTTAAAGAACATTTTTATGCATCTTAACTTCTTGTAATCCATTGTTAGTTTGTGGTTTGGAAAGGCAGGGCAAGAGGCAACCTATGTGAGAATGTAGAGGGAGACATGATGAATGCTAATGTCTTTAAGTGTGATTTTGTGGAAAACAATGTTCAAAACCTAATTCTTAGGAAGCAAATTACTACTAATTTTTCACGGCATCTCTGATAGCTGTGTGCTGATCTACTTACCTCTTGTCTTCTGAGTTATGATGTGCTTTAGAAAATGCCAAATGGTCTGAAGTGAGGTTTTTTTAAAGATTGGACATTGTGCAATACTCTGTCTTGTCTGTAGACATCAAAAAAAAGAAAAGACCATTTTTTTTCCAAATGGCACATGATGCGAGGGACAAAGAGGTAGCCATGTTATGCGTGGGTGTGTGGCAGAGAGACAGTTACTTCAAAAATCTTTGAGGAAAATAAAGGGCAATATTTTGTCTAATAAGTTATAGATTAGCAATATCTGGATAGTTCTTTTCTGAGCAATGACAATAACAGAGATTCTGCTGTTCTTTTTTAGAAATGGCTTCCAGATGGGAATTATGGTTTACAATCCACGACTGAATGTTTTTATCAGTAAAGAATATAATATTTCAGACTATGAACTATGTTACTAGCCTGTGCTCCCCTTTGTTTGTAGGTGGTTGTTTTTTCCTTTCTGTTCATTTCTGTTTAGTGCTGCCCAGGTCTTATGAATATTTCCGAGTATAATTTGGGAGAAATAACAAGTATTGTGTAATAAGCAGATAAATGTGACTTCATCGTAATACTTGGAGTACCATGTTAGAAGACTGTAATTGTGAAATATGCAATGAAGTCATGCATATGTTTTCTTCGTAGCATCAGGACAAGAAATATTATAGGTTAGGTTATCAGGGCCTTAACATGGTGGGATATCTTTTCAGTGAAATTTAGGCCTTTTTTTCCTGGGTTTGTTATACCTTAGTGTGGAACAACTACATTGACTTTTCTTTTTAATTCCTACATTATCTTTCTCCATCTTCAACCTCAGTTCCTTCTCATGTCATATTTTATTTTGATATTTCTGCTATTAAAATATGTGTACGTAATAACACTGAAAGAGAAAGCTTCCGAGACAGATATTCTGGAGTGGAGTCACCTAAGTATATAAATAAATTTTGAATTGTTTTAAAATGCTGACTTTTACAGGAGGAGCCCCCAAATTATTGACTCCATTAACCACCTTAACTTGTTCATGTACTGATACAACCCTTTACACACTGAACGGATTAATGACTGATTCTCTTTTTGTTTCTGATTGATTCTTCCATACATAAAACATTATTATTATTTTGTTTATATTTTTTTCAGGGAGAAAGAATAACTATGCACTTTGATATCTATATAAAATACTTTTTTCTAGAAGTAGTTAATTATTCTGAACTTTATAGTATGGCAATTCAGTGTTCATAGAAGCTACATAATAACTTTTAAAACTTGCTCATTGGTTAGTTGAGTTAGTTTTATGAGTGGATTATAACTACAAAGTAATACAGTTTCTGTACAGCCATCAGAAAGATACAGAAAGCTTTTAAGACTTCAGTGTAAATCAGGCATTCTAATTTGTATCATAAAAATTAATGGAACTACAACAGTGATATTTTTCTCCAAAATAGTAGAGATTCTATTAAAACAAAATCAAACAAAACCACAGAATATTTTCCCAAAATAGTGTGTGCCAAGCGGTCTGGACAAAGTGGCAACCCTGTAAATTAAAGCACATTATTCTAAGTCAGGGGTATCCAGAACCACTTTTCACCTTTGCAGTTTAGGAAAGACTGACTTTCTAGCTAGCCAAACAAAAAAAACCCAGAAAATTATTTCAAAATGTAGGAAGAAAAATTGTCAGCTACACTTATTAGTTAAAAGTTTAGCCTGTGGTGCTAGACATTTAAGATAACTTGATATTAAAAGTAATGCTGCAGATCATTGTTTCTTGTGCTGTGCTTCAAGACAGTGATTTTAGCTATCAAATATAAACCCTTCTCAAGAGAATGCTAGTGATGTGCCCAAATGCCTTCTGCTTTCCTAGTTGCTAGTTGTTTCTAAAAATTGCCTTATTTTTCAAGGGAAAAAAGGAGAAAGGATTGGACTGTTTGTTTTGGGGTGGGAGTGTGAAAGGGAGATTGTTGTAAATTTAGAATTAGAATGTCATAAGCAGTCTCCATTTATGGATTTCTTTTCCTAGAGTAAAAAGGAGAGGTGTTGGTGGAAAGTATTTTGGACTGTAATGTGGCGATATTAATCAGGAAAGAGAGTTTGGCTATTTCATGAAGACCAGATTCTAACACTAGGTGCTCATACAAACATGCAAAAGACACTACATTGTTAAAGAGAATATAAAATCCTTTTCTTCTGAGGCATTAAGTATCTCGTTATTACTGTGCTAGCCACATCTCACCACTTAGGCAATCACCACTAGTAATTCTGGGTAATTCCCTGCATAGTTTCTATGAAAAATAACAAAAATAATAATAATAAAAACCCCAAATAATTTCCCCCGTTATATAATCAGAAAGCAAGCCAGGACTGACATCAGGGCGTTTTCTCTTCCTTGTAGGTCATTTTAAGGCAAAAATTCAAACACCTTGGAGCAATCACTGGTTTTGAAGAGACTGCTTCTATCATTTATGGTGGTATGGTAATATTATATGGGAAAATGTGAAATTGTGAGAGGAATGGAGATCAGAATAAAGCCAAATTGCTACAGGGTTTGAGCAGGAACTGGCTGTAAAATTAATATGGAGCAACAGTTGGATGTTGCAAGGCTGAGCATTAATCCAGTGCCTGGTAGAAAAATAATTTATTCATCTAAATTTCTGTTTCATAGTGATGGTACTGTGCAAGCTATTAAACAAAACAAAGTAAAAAAGCAACTGTCTCTGTAGTCCATACAATATATTTGATGATACTGACATCTTCACTCAACTTGGATGAAAAATAAGTCAGTGTATGAAATAGGGATTATTGCTCCATTCCAAATCCTTTTACAGTAGAACTTCAGACTGGGGAGGAAAGTTGCCTTTTTATCAGAACTACTTTTATTGAGAGAAGCACAAATGTGTGCTACATATACATGTCTTCTTGCATAGTGTACATTCTGATACAGTTACTTCAGCCAATTTTCTGGTATTATTCTCAAGATCTGTGCCATGGATATTAGTGTCTTCTATATGGGTACATTTTTCCTCTGTTTTTTTTCCATTTCTTCTGGTAATAACTATATAAAATCAAGCATTTTAGTTGAAATTTAGAATCATTAAAGGTGTTTTAGAGGATCTGAAGCTCTCCCCCGTTTTGGTAGTTGGGTTATTGTAGAAAGAGTTGCATCTAGCTGTTTATCTTCATTTATTTTTTTTTTTAGCTCAAGGAGAGATGGAGATTAAAACTACTTTTAAGAAATCTCTCTATTCTTCTTGCATTTGATTTATGAATAAATGAATATTTTGGTTTATTATAAGAGATGTTGACTTCTGGCAAGCTTTCAACTCCGTGTGTAAAATCTGGGGGACGAAGCAGGCCACTTGTTCAAAATGCATATGCATGTACATGTGTTCTGTTTAGATTTGCAGAGAGTAACACTGAATAGTTTGAATGTAATTTTTCCTAGAATATCGAGTTAAAATCTGTTGCTTTGGTATTGAAAAAGGTTGCTGATTATGCCAAAAGACTATTTTACTGGGTAGGTTGAAATAATTTATTAGAAATAGAAGGGAATTCTGTGCCTACTGAATAATCATACATGACAAGACTTTAGTGTCTGCTCCCATGGCCATCAAGAGATTAATGCCATTGATTTTGTGGGAGGAAAACTTTGGGTCATCAACAATATTGTCAGACAGTGGACAATTAAACTTCCATTTTTACCAGCCTAATTCAAAGAAACCTAGTACCCTTGACTCTCTAAAACATAGTTTAGTTAAGCTGATGACATTTGTCTGCTGAGATTTCAGTGTAAAAGGTTTGTTATTTGCTCTGATTTTGGTAAAGCCTTTCACACTGGAAATAAGAGTAGTCTTTGAGTACAAGGGAACAGAAGTAATTAGGCTTAAGATTCTGAACAATTCTACTGCCAACTAGCTCTTTACTACTGCTGTCAAGTAAATATAAGCACATTTAAGCATAGTAAACTCAAAATTATGCGCTTTAGTGATTAATTATAATGGTATTTTATTCTTTTGATATTTTGGTTCCTCCTAACCCTACTAAATTTGAAGCAGAGACATTTAAGAGTTAATAAAAATTTTGTGCCATTAAAATGAATAAATGCTGGGTAAATTTGGAGGATCCGAATCTGCACATTTTTATGCAAGCAATCCTTTGCATCTCCTACTAGATGTGCTGTACCACAGAGTGAGTACCACATAGAAGTTGATGCCAAAGCTGGCTCATGGACTGGAAGCAGGCTAACCTGTTTGTGCGATGCTTTGCCAAAGCTGATTTACTTTGCTAAAAAACACAGTAAATTAGACAGTGTGCAGCACTAAGCAGTGTGGTTAAACTGCTTCCAGTTACCCACACTGGCTTCCTTCAAGCTGCTTTGGCTATCTCGCCACAGCACTGTGTTGTGCAGCACAGACATGCTCTGACTGGAACTGTGTGAAATGTTATTCATGTAAGGAAGGACTGACGAATTGTACCCATCCTTTCTTCTTCAGAAATTCTGTCCTCAGATACATGCAGAATGTACAACTAAGCATGTCTTAAAATAACTACAGTCTAACTGTCATTGCATTTGACCTCAGAAATGTGATTCTCTGAGTAAACACAGAAAATGAAGGCACCACAACTGATTATAATTAAATATAAGTGGTATAAATAGATGTGTTACGGCTGACAGTTGAAGTTGGAGTTCAGCTTACGTGTCAGCTTTGGCATTACTCATGTAAATCAATGTTACAAGAGAAACCTCATAATTTACCACTACCCATAAAGCATCCTCTCTGTAGTCAATAGTGATCCCTATATGGAATTACCGTGCTGAGCAACCTTTCTTCCATCCACATCCTCAGCATGATTGCTGTATGGTTTGGCACCATGACAGAAGAATATCCAGTGTGCTCAGTAGTTTTCTGTGTGGAAGGATTTAGCGTCCTAATTTGGTACAAAAATCCCATTCAGTTTAAAGTAAGCAAAACTGGAATTAAATACTTCAAATGATGAAGAATTGAGTAGAATTATCAGAGGAAATCCTTTGCAATCTCACTGTATTGAGACTTTACAATTAAATTCAGCTTATTTTTTTCCTATATGGAACAGAATACAGTAATTAATTATACTTGGTGCTGCCTGCCATGCTGATAACAGTAAAGGATGATCTGGTGATTTTTTTTCCTCTCCGCTTTTGGTGATAATTACATATGCTGCACTTGGGACTGAGAGCAGACCACATTCAAATGAATCTCAAAATATTTCACTGCTTTCCGATTATGTGAGCACACCTCGATGCACATACAGATGTGCTGTGCTTGGCTTCCGAACAGGAATGCAGAGTGCAGGGATAATTCTGGACCCATCCACTCCTCTTGGGAGCCTGGGGTGCCCATACAGATGCAGATCTCTGAGGAACTCCAGGTACAGAGTGGAGTCAGAGCCACAGTCCCTGTCCGATGGGATCCTTTCTATAAAAAAGGCGGAAGCTTAAAACAGTAAGACGGTGACTCTGAAGCATGCAGGAACCTTAACCTGCCGTAACTCACCACTTTACAAGTCAACCTCACAAGTTCACACGCAACCACCAAGTGACTGTGAGCTCAGAACATGAGTGAGATCCTTCCTGGAAGCAGCTGGTGGTGTCAGTAAGTGGTAGGTGTGCTCAGGGCACTTGGATTGAAGAGAACCCCTCAGGGAATAGAGTGCAGACCTGTCTTTTAATGGAGTTAAAAGAAGCCGTAGCTGTTAAGTTCAGAGTTCAGTGTACTCACAGAAACTGAAGCTGTGGTGCTTAGGAGACTGAAAGGACCAAACCAGCAGAATTAAGGGAGTTCAGATTTTAGAGTCACTAGAGCAGAAGTTTTCTCAATTGCTTTTGTGGATTTGGATTGCCTGAATTCAACTTTAAGAGCTTTGTGTTCATCCTGAGTGTATGGCTCTGGGTTCCCACAAAAATACAGGCTACATCTCAAATAAACAATATTCAGAAAATAATTGGTTTTCCATTTTAGTATGTGTTTGCAAGTACTAAAGTAAAAAAAAAATCCTTTCATTTTCTAGTCACTTCTGTAACTAACACCTCTGGTGGAATCTCTTCTAGTTACATAAAACAGACACTTGCAAATGTCATGTTTTGTAAAGCTGTGATTAACTAATGGAGGAATAGAAGAGTTTTCTAAAAAAATATGGTAAACATGCTAAATAAATAGCACTTTAAAAAATCATAATTCTCCTTGGCACTGGATTACAGCATCATGGAGTGACAAAGTACATTTAAGCTGACAAAGTACCGAAGAAATCGGTGAAGTTATGTGCTTTCCTGTTCTCATTGTTCCATTTTTCATATGAAAGCTACTTATTTTTTGCTTTTCCCATCTTGATACCAGGATAGCTGTGTAGTTATATGCTATACATTTTTCATATAATTTGTGATTTATAAGATACGATGCATTACATAAACAATCATGTTTTATTTTGAGAGCAGAAGAGTAATGCTTCACTACAAGAAGTATCTTCCCATAAAGTGTCTTATGTGTCTTTTCCAACTTTTACCAACAGAACAGTGTAGGATTTTTAAAGTGTTATGTTTTTGCTGTAAAATATTAAGACTATGAGAAGACACACAAAGGCTATTGAATGTCTAGCAATTGCTTTGCATATAGTCAGTAGAAAAATATATGTACTCACAATATTGCTTTATTTCTGGGTTCTTCAGAGACTGCTCAGTTCTACAATAAAATAATATCTTCATACAAGATGAAAAAAACCCAAGACAGATGGACTGTCAAGTGCTAAACAGTAACTTTACTATCATAATTCTCAGATTACCAGAAATGTCTTAAACTCAGCAACTGTTCACAAATATTGCATTTGTATTTAGTTTGAAATTTGCCGTTCTTATATCAGGTCAAGAAAGGACAAGTTTAAGAAGGACAAGCCCCTTCAAGCTATTCTCCAGCCATATAAATTGAACCCATGATGATTTATCGTTCCAATCTCTGCCTCTGCTTTTCTTGCCTGCCTCACAGAGACACGTGGTGCCCAATTTCTCAGTACTGGCTGCACAGCAGTGCTTACAGTCACAGCACAGCTCCCGCTGCTTACAGCTTGCAGTTGCAAGTGCTCAGCACTTCTACAAATTACATTCCATGGTACCACGCACCAAGAAAAACACAGTTAGCAACCACATGTGCAAAGTGACTAGCATCACACAGGAAATCTGTGGTAAAGGCAGGGATACGATGCAATTCCCCAGGGCTGTACCGATGCCTTAATCGTGAAAACATGTTCTCTTCGCTACAGTTGTCTGCATCATTCACTACGTACTTTGAATGGCTGCAACAAAGAAAGCACAGATCCCACAGCCCACGCTCACTTTTACTACTCAATGATTTCTCCTCCAGCACAGGTCTTGTCTATGCGCTATATAACACAGAAGACCCATGGAACTCTCTCCCCACTCTCCAAGGAATCACATGTGAGTACTCTCACCCTCACCACTTGCACAATCCACCAGAGTCTTTACCCCTTTGTCTGCCTCTTCTGCCACCACGAGTTGGATGCATAGGAGAGACATGATTCCTGATCCAATTCCTGCACTTAATCAGACCCCAGACTGCAGCAGCAATGAGCAGCAGGATCAGGGAAGGCCATTTTTGAATGCCAGTAGCCCCAGGGCTGGAGCATGCCCAGATATTTCATGGAACGACTCTGGCAGGCCTGTTGCACACAGGTGTTTATTGGCTTGAAGTAAAAATCAGGAATACCAAGAATAATTCATCCACCACTTGGCTTTTCAAACAGAACAGGAACGAGCACAATGTGCAAATCTAAATGGCAGATAACAGCAGCTAGTAGCTAACAAGAATACTTTACTCATGGAATTGTTTGCATGATGAACTTTTTCTTTTCCTGGATTGAACTCACTTTAGTATGAAAACTGGTTATGCATAAAGTATCATCAAAGGCATGTAGCTGAGCAACCACATAACTCCTTTTTTCACTAATATCTGTCATTTTTAGGAACAAAAGATGCTGTACCTAACTGCAGTAAGTACAAATTTGCAGTGATTTGCAGTTTACTTTCATTTACATCTAAAAGCTACTCAAAAGCAAAACAGATCTAAATCAGAAGCATTTTGCATTTACATTAAAGATACTAATTTTCACACTAAAATTACTTTAAGAAGCAAAGAATGGCTATGTGTGGAAAAGCTGAAGGAGAATTATAAGAAACTATTCCAAAGAGGTTTGCTACTTCGCAGACCAAAATCTCTGCATAGCCTCTCCGTGACCTAGACCACAGCCAGCTCCACACGATTTATTGCTTATCTTTAATAAAGTGAAATCCAAGTGCCTTTTCTGTTGTGTTACTTCCATTTTAACACTAGCAGTAGCAGACAGACAAAGTTTAGTTTTAGCCTGGGAGCTAGACAAAATACTTCTAACATACATATGTACTGTTACAGTCTGACTTATAAATGCTCAGCAGTAAAGTCAGCAGGATTTGAGCACTAAAACTAGAGAAGAGTAAATGGAAAGAGAACCTGCTGTAGCTGCAGACTTGCGGTAATAAGGAAAAGCACTCTTGACTGCTCTTGGAAACTTGTCATGTAAGTGAGCAAGGAGAGAGGTCAGGCAGTGACAGGCTGCTCTTCCAGCCTGAAACAGGGGGGAAGCCTGCACCAAAACTAAACTAAAAAGTTTGAAACATGCGTCTAATTGAAATTGAATGTTATTAAAAGACATTATAACCATCATTTATAAATGTAATCTGAAAGTGCTGTAGCTCCGGGCTTCCACTCAGATGATGTCTGGCAGCACGGTGTGTATCATCCACAAAGCATCTTCCAGAATCCCTAGCACCCTGGCTTGAGGGATCACTCTAAATCTCACTAAATTCTGATGATTCTGATATCATTTTCTAAGCTTAAAATGTTCTTTCAAGTGACATCAATCATGACTCAACCTAGCCTCTCCTGCCATATATGACAAAGGCTCCTATTATTAAACTTTCAAACAAATACAGCCTGTATGACATTTTTACCAAAAATACGTCAGTTCAAATATCACTATTCTGAGCGCGTTCTGTTCTTTTGGGACACTTGTCAGCTGGCCTGTTTAGGTTTGCAAGAAATTAGATCTTTTTTTAGAAGTAAAATAACAGAGTTGGAGAATGGAGCTTCCACCTTGCATTATTAATAGAATTAATGATAATCTGTGGTAATACTGTCAAGAAGGACAGAGACATTCCATAGAGCCAACTATTCACTCCACATGGTGGTTAAAATGGATGAATGGATAAAAATGATTTGTGTTAGTGCTTGTAGTCTCTTGTAAATGTCAAATACTTTCCTGACATTCTAAAACCTACCCTGTGCAGCTAAAGTGAGAGAGTAGCATTTAATCTTAATTTTAAAATACATAAAAATGATTATCTTCTTCTAGCACTCAGTATTTCACTGCTTCATGATGACCCAAGATGCTGCGCATAATTAACTGGCTGTTCTCTTTCAGCTCATCATGTCTCTCATTTCTCTTTCAGGAGAGCAGTGAAGATTTTACTTAAGATAAATAAATAAAATTTTACTTCCTGTAAAGAAGATATTTACAGATTCCTTACAACCAGTTTTCTCACTTGGCGAAAGTCAATCTCCTCTATTTCCATTGCATGGCAGCCTTGCTGTTCCCATTAATCCCAGCCACATGTATGTGATCTTCATGAATTTTAGTATTGTCCCTTCAACTTTTTACTGTTCACTTTAACCACCTTCAAAGAACACACGGGCATATCTGTCAGTCTCTAGAACATTCACAAAATGTTCAAAGAGAAAAGATTTATGGTATTCCTTGGCTCACCCCATTTGTGCACTTAGCATACATCTGTTAGACTCTTATTTTTTTTGCTCTGCTGTAGTAGAATGATGCGCAGGTGTAATCGAACTGACAAAAGTGTTAATATTTTTCTAAAACAGATCACTTATATTTAGTACAACTGACATTTTACTCAGTGTTCTCGTTAGTAACCACATATATTCCAAAAGAATTGTGAAATGAAATCATCAAAAAGCTACCAGCTGCACAAATCTTCTGAAACCTCTGTCGTCTGAGTCTGTCTTACATATTACAAAAACATGCAAAAAGGCTTAGAGATAGTTTTTTAAAAGAAAGAAAGAAAGAAAAGGAATATCCAGGTGGCTTTTAAACTGCGGAATACAATAAAACAGAGTTTGGAAAGTATTACAGAGAAATATAGTAACGAAAAAACAAGATATGCAGTTTACAAGTTGAGATATATAGTGCTGTGCCTTCGCATGAGACAAAATCAGTAAAGCAGATGGAGCTCATTTTATACGAGTTCACTGTTTGACAGCTCTGAGTTTACAAATGTATGACCGGCAGCTTACGGCGTGCTGATCAACACTAGAAAATCTTTTAAAGCTTAAGGTTAATGAAGGTTAATTATTCTGAAACACTGTTTCAGAGATTTCATTAATAATTGCCTAAAGTGACAGAGATGAATCGCTGCCTCCATTTTGGGAGCACTTGGGAAATTGCTTAAAAGCGTGTGAGAAGATTTATTGAGGACACATTGTAGGTGTCAAAGAAATGAAACCCTGAATGGACAGCTAAGCAGGAAAGGCCATACCAGTCGTAACACAATCCTACAATTTGCATTAAATAATCTAGACAAGAGTCAATAGATTTATCAGGAACACATATTTACTAGCATGTGCTTGGCCAGACTTTGATGCACTGGCATTGAAATTCACTTCCAGATAACTAATCTCAGATATTAATCCAAAGATAATAATCAGACAGCTCTTACATGTTTGATTACTCACTCAAGTATTTATAATCTTTGTTGAGTGCGTCTTATCTCAAAGCCAGATCCTGAGTCCTGAGAAGTCATCAGCTTGGTTCCAGGCTAAGAGCTGCCAACCCCACTGTGAGGAGTGTTATTGAAGTCAAAGGGACCACCCATGAGACCAGGCACTAAAGTTCAACAGTAAAAGTCAGCAAGACCTGGCATTAGATTACAGGTTTTTCAGAGCAAAGGCATTCCTAATTTCCCAGGCACAAAAGACAAGAGGTAAATACCTGATACTGTTAAAATAAAAATGAAACTTTTCTACTGGCTTCACAAGTGCCACATTTTTATCCACTGCCATCTTATCTGTGCAACACTGTTCAATGGCATCAACAATCTCGTGCTGTCAAGTGGTGCAGGTGAAAGTCACTTGAGGATAACTAAAGGAAGAGTTCCTACCACCACTCATTCAGGGGTTGAAGCGATGTCAGGTACCTGCTGATATTTCATACCTGCTTCATACACATAATACACTTAACAGCAGCAGCCATTAAGTACTAATCGTTAAGCAATTCAGACTAAGTACTTTCCAATAACACAAAGTGAGGCAATTTACCAGAAAGTTATTCACAAGATGCTAGATTAGAAGGAAGAATCATCAATCCTGAGCGCTGGAACTGTGAGGATCCGTAAGGATTTTACACAATGCTAGTGAGCCCAAGGCAAGTAAACACTGCCCCAAGCAGAGATGTGCAGGGAGCAGACCAGCAGCAGGGCCTCTCCCAGATTTAGAGTAAATTTGACCTCTTCTTTTCTGCTTTGATTTTGTGATGGACAAAGTTACCGTAGCTGGGAGCGACCCAGGAGTTCCTGCAGAAAACTTGAGCCTGAGCATCTTACTGGAGGTACTTAAATGTGGTTGCAAGGGCAATAATAAACATCAAGTCTGTAAATGCATCACACTTTGCCAGTGGTAGCAGAGTCAATAGCAGCCACCACTATCCCTCTGGTAAAAAGCAGGTGAACATAAAGAAGGCTCAGGATTAAGAATGCACCTGCTTTGTCAGTGAGACACAGGCACTTCAACCACCCATGTCTCAGGACTTGTTGGACTTGAACAGAGTTTTAGAGTAGACAGGTTTAATACCACTTTTCAGAAGATGATTTCTGGAGACCACAGAGTCAAGAACTACGTTCAGACTGTGACATTGTGAAAAGAAACCACATGCAGAGTCTGCCATGACAGAGTTAAGAAGTGCGCATGGGGAGTGCATTAGCTGGCATAGAGGGCAACTTAGCTGCTCCCTGCTAAATGCTTATAAGTGAAGGGCACAGGGGCAGAGAGTTTCTTGCAGTTAAGAGCGAGTAAACGGCACCCGGCTGCTTAAATTATCTTCCCATGTTGTTTTCACCCATGAATCACTCAGTTTTGGCCAAGCTTGCAGACTTCGCAGTGGTTCAGAGCCCGGCAGTGCCCCAATGTCTCCCTTCCAGTGGTTCTGGCCAGCCTCTCCTCTCTGCTTCACACTGCCCTTGTTAAACTATTGGCCCCTGACACTAAGAGGCTTTTTGAGAAGACTGGCTAGGAAGAAAGGAAACGAGATTAAACAGGTCACTTGAGAACAGTTGCAGAAATTTTGTCTTTATTTGCTTGGTCTGGTAGCTTTAGAAGACAGGAATTCCACATCTTTTACAGCTAAACTTCTGTAAAGAGTAAAGGTTTTAATTACGGTGACTCTTGCTTTCAAGCAGGCTGTAGGGAAGCCAAAAGAAAAATAGTCAAAATAGAAAAACTACTCTGCAGTCAGAGTAATAGTGTCTGCTAATCAGAAGTGCTACACAAACTTCTGAAGACTAAAAATTATTATCCTATAATAAATTATTTTCCTCTTTTATTAAGTTACTACATAATCTTATCACAAACAGCACCTCTCATTTCAACCACTGTGGTGTTACCTATGGCAGTCTCCACCATGGCAAAGGCTGGCACCTCCTGCTTTGCTTGGAATATCTTCCCTGTAGCAAACCCTACCATGTCCCAGCATCCCCCCAGCCCATGTGGCTGGCTGACAGTCACAGAGAGCAGAGTTTCAGAAGCAGGGTGCATATGTAGTTGGCCTTTTGAAGGGAAAACAGAACTTGATACTTCAGTTCCCACAGGATACCACCACTGAGACGATTTTCTGTAAAACAAAACCAGTGCAGTGGTGTTTTACACCACAGTATCACATAAAAGGCAAGACAGTTGGCCCAGTGATACTCCTACACAGACAAATTCCTGTGTCTCCTGACAGGTTCACATTTCTTTATCTGGCAAGCATAAAATTATAGTGTATGTACAAAGCAGCCTTTTCATTTAGGGAACAATTAAGCTAATCCCAGCAAGATTTCATGTTTAACTAGGTTTGTAGTAAAGAAGTTTGTGGTCTGCATTCAATCAAGCTCTTCTGACTTTCACAAAATAAAGGCAAACCACTATATTGAAATGTAAAGTTCTAAGCTTCCTGAGATGTGTAAGAGTCCTACCTGAGTGAAACTATGCTAAAAGTTTGTTATGATATCAGTAGAACTCTTCCTTTAATCTGTCACTGATCTTCCAGTTAAGCAATAAAGTGTTTTTATAAGCCTGCTTTTTTCATTAAAATAAACTATACATTACAGTACTTGATAAATATGTAAATATATAAACATAGGCATATGCACAATAAAATAAAGTTGCTATTGGCATAAAGGTAACATCAGCTGCCCTCATTACAAGATGCAGACTTTCAGCTTTCCAAGTCTCACCTATTCAAAAGCATGGTCAGAGCTTGTGCTTTTTTTCAGCTTGGTTGGATCCAGCTGTGGTCAATGATGATTTGAATTCAATGAAGTCAAAAGAAGACAATAATTCAGGTTCAGTTCTGGGTTTTGACAAAACAATGGTTCAAATCAATCTCTGGGTTTGGTTCTACTTTCTGCTTCACAGCTGTGTAAAGAAAAACATCTGGAATAATACCCCAGCAGAGCCAATAACTGAGGCTGCTCTTTCATACTGTCCTGATAGCACCAATAACAAAGCCTTCAGGCCAGTCTTCAACAATGACAAAAATCACCCCACTCAAACAAAAAGGCTCCTTTTGTGCCTTACAATCAATAGCCAGGACTGCAAACGGGACTTCAAACATTGTGCCTCCACCTGCATCAGTCAGTAAACTGGGACAAGACCTATTGCTCTGGCTTCTGAATGAAAAACTCACCACACAGCTCATACATAGGTAAATTCTCTCTGGAGACAAGCTGGCCTCATGGCTGCTGGCACCAACCTTTAGCTACACTTCAGCTGTGCCTGGCACTACTCAGCATGGGCTGAAGCCCTTCCAGAAAGTCCCCAAACCACCCGATCCTCCTGCGAGATGCTGAATCTCAGATGTTACTGTCCCATTACACCAGCACAGCTTCTGGTGCCAGTTGGTAAGAAGAGTTGTGCTTACTGGATCTTGTTGTGCCTTCTTGCTGCTTTGCACTGCTCTGCCTCCTCTCTGACTTTTTTAGTGAGCTTCTTTGAACCTGGGACTAGGTTTTTGTTCCATGTTCATATGGTGCCTAACATAGGCCAGCCAGTATTTGGGAGCAGGGCTCCAGAATCATAGGATCATAGAATCATAGAATCAAAAGGTTGGGAAAGACCCATTGGATCATTGAGTCCAACCATTCCTATCAAAAGCTGCACCAAAGTAGGTTTAGCAGGGAAGCATCACCCATGGAGGATACGTAAAGCTTTCAGAGAGTAAAATATGAGAGGGCCTATATTCACTCTGGAGTATTCTCAACCCATGCTTCCACCTTTGCTTTCACATCATAAATGTGTATGTTGATCATGAAACACAGTGAGTATTCCCACACTTGAAGCCTAGCCCATTTTCAGGGAGCTATTATTTCCTAAGAATAAGCCTATAACACACACATACCTCAGAAGGGGAAGATAAATAATAAAACGTCCAGAGGTCATATACAAAACAAGCAAACAGCCCCCAGTTGCTCTTTTCTTATACAAGAAGCCCTGAAACCAACACTGACAGCATAAAAATTAACATTGCTCCTGGGCTTTTTTTACCACGCGCAGCTCTCGTGTATCATATGGACCACAGGGATCTCTCAGGGTTATTCTCTTTTCATGGGACAAAACACTGTTGATGTGTTTCTCCATCAGGATTAAACACTAGCTCTTCACTCCTTGTTTCAGAAAAAAGGTCCATTGAGAGTAAAGTCAGATTGTGTAAGATTTTTGGCGTCACACTATTTTTTGAGATGGGTCAATAATCCTTTTCCCCCTCCTTGTATGACTGAAATTACTAAACTAAAACTGTATGAGGGCCAAAAAGAAAAAAAAAGAATGAAATTGCCAAAGATTAAACCTAGTTGGGTAAGTTTGTATTAAAGCTGTGATCTCTGTAATCCTGATATATAAGTAAACAAAATCAGAAGAAAGTAAAGCAACAGCTTTGCCAACATCACCAGGAGCCAGAGTGCACTCTTCCACAATTCCAACGATTTTGGCTTTGTTTACCAATAAAGATTTATTTGCACTAATTTATATTTATCAAGGAGGAACAGAAGCCACAGAACATTCACAGCCAACTTGCTAACCTTCTTGTTCAGCAACTTACAAAAACAAAGATGCATTCCCAGGGTAGCACTTGTGTCCTTAACATTCTCAGTCCCTCTCTGCCATATTAACATACCCCCTGCCTTTCAAACACGCACTGAAACCCTGTAAATTTCCATAAGCCTGTGTATAATCCTATAGAAAACTTGCAACACATCTTTGTTGAACCAAACATTTAAATTTCTCTTCAGGAAAATTATAGTATGCCTTCTGGGTTTTTTTTTAACATATTCAAGTCCTGAATATTAATATGACCACTGAAAAGAAACAGACCTAATTTACTCTATTTGTTTCTTATCAAGAAGTTTGTGCTATTTGAGCCCTTCTGAAAAATCACAGAATCACAGAATGGTTTGGGTTGGAAGGGACCTTAAAGATCATCCAGTTCCAACCCCTTTGCGATGTGCAGGAACACCTCCCACCAGACCAGGCTGCTCAAAGCCCCATCCAGCCTGGCCATGAACACCTCCAGGGATGGGTCATCCTGAATATATTTTTCTCTATTCACACACTGAAAGGCGTAGTGGCACAAAGCTGCCAGCTATGTCTTTAAAAATTTGTTTAAACAGACATATGTGTACAACTAAAACAGAGGCAAACCAAAGTCTCAATAATTACAAGGATTTACTCTCTTTGTTAAAATGTTGGATGTCAGCTACACAAAATATCATAGTATTTTATTATAGCAATGTGAAATCGTTCCATACAGTCTTCCAAATATCCAACTTGTATTTCAGACACAGATACCATGAGGGAAAAAGTCTCCAGCTGTCTAGAACTCCAATTTCTCTCATTTGTACTGTCATTTAACAAAAGACAAAATTTAAGACCAGATTTTAACTGTTTCCAAATGCTTTTGTGTATGTTTCTGCTGAAACTTTTAACCATTACATAGCACCAAAATTCTTAAACAAATACACCCACTGTGTTCCTTTAATTTTGTATTGAATGCCTGTTGTAATACATTATTCATGGTAATATATGATAAATACTTAATGACTTTGAGAACAAAAGGATCTTGGGCAAATTGCAAGTACAAATGATTTTAAGCATTGCTACACAGAAAACTCTTAATCCTGTGAGGAAATGACTGTAGATACAGCAGTAGCAAAACCAGACTCAGATTATAACCTTAACTCTCTGAAGAAACAATTCATCCTTTCAAACAATCTCAGAAAAACTAAGTACGAGTTTTACTGAGGAAAAAATTCTCCATGTGCAATAGAAACCTGAACCTAAGCACATGTGGGAAATGCAGAATTCTGCACTGAAACAAAACAGAAGGAGCTTAAAAGTCTGCTTTCTAATCCTAGTACGTGTTAGGCTTTTCTTCTGGAAAAGACATAACACAATGCAAAAAGTAACTTAAATGTTACCTTCTTTGAGTTCTATGAATGAACGTGGCTTCCTGTGGGACTTGTTAGTGGCCTAGGAGCATGTGACCAATGAAACACTCCAAACTGATCACTCAGATAACGCTTCACAAGACCAGGTGAGCTGATGTCTCAGTTTGAACTACTGATTTAAGCTTTTCCTCCCTGAAACAAAACGTTTTATTTTGGGGGGACTGCAGAAAAGGGTAAACATCTATTTCTAAGAAGAATTTGGCAATAAAAAATGAAGAATTGTAGTCCTTGTTCTAGGTTGTTTTCTTTTAGTCTTTAAAGGTAACTGGAGCACGACAGTTAATAGATCTATGAAATAACTTACTACTTGGGCATTTTATCTTTTAAAGTCATTAAACCTGTATGTTACGGAGCAATTTACCATTAAAAAAAGAGACACCTTCAGTGATGTAGCAATAATTTATTGTTTTGCATAAGAAGGTAAGATCAGATTTAAGGTAAGACACCAACCAAGGACCTGATGGTAAATTCAAGTATAGAGCTTGGTACGATATTTAAAAATGCTACCATTTGTTTGACTATGCCAAACAGTTAAAACACAATAAAAACATCTGGACTTGACTGTCAAAACACACTTCTCTAAAAACCAACACGGCACATGAGTATCTGGAATATTGGAAACATATTTCAATCGTCTTCATTCCCAAATTCTTAGGAATCAAAGGAACAATCCCTACTCTCACCCCACTCCTCCCTCCCTGGCACCCCTTGGTATCCCAGAACAATTCTGCACATGGGCTCAGCATCCATCATGATAAGCACACTCCTGTCCCATTGAAACTGTTAGGTTAAGACATTTTTTCTACCTTGACTTAGGATCTTGCCTCTCTGCCTGCCAGGAGTTTCAATTTTCCTTTATTGAAGCTAACACTGCTATAATGTTGATTTTCAAGAGTAATCTAGTAATTTTAATTGAAACTGTCTCTCAGCCCCAAGAGACACTGTGCACATTTTACTCTGCTGGCTGGATTTATGGTTTTGTGATTCCCTTTCTTTTGCAGGTGTTACAATTCAGGAATTACCTCCTGGCTTGGAGATGGGGCAGGCAGCCATCCGTCTAGGAAACTCCTGCCAGGACTGTGCTGAGGATCAGAGGGTCAGTGTCTTTATAAATGCAGCAAAGCACAGGGCTGTTACTGTTGTCCAGTACAGGGAACCTGTTGTAGAAGGTTCTCCTAGACCACACTGTCCCAGGAATGGGAATTAATTTAAATCAATCAAGAAAAACAGCCTGCAGGACAGCCAGAACTCTTTCTAACAGTGAGTTTGTAAATTATTCTAGCATTTATTTCTTAAAGAGAAAAGCAGGTCCCTTATGTGAGTGTTATTGTACGCTAATGTTCTCAGACAGGTTATAAGCTGTGTTAAGAGTTTTACCCCAAGATTAAAGCCCCTCTCATAGGAAATGGCCGGATCCTGAGATGCTGAGTGCCCTCTCAGTTTGGGTTGGTTGCAAATGATGGTGAGGGCACCTGGTATCTGGCAGGCAGATAGACCTGCTAAACTCCAGATCCCCTGAAAAATAATTTGATTTTCAGTAATTAAAAAAATACAAAAAAATTCTCAACTCATGTAATCTCCATGCAATTAATTCAATCAACAAATTACTATTTATATTACAAAAAGTTTAAGTCCACCAGGAACACACTGAAATTTGACAAAAGTTACATTATAACTGTTCAAGCAGAGCATGTATCCGTAGAGGGATTCAGTACATCTGTAATTCATAGAATCATAGNGAGGAGGATACAGAACCCCACATATGCACTAAAGAAATATCCTATTCTGCCACTGAATTGGCAAAGTTCAAAAAGGAGGATGGGTGTCTTATCATAGAATCATAGAATCACAGAATAACCAGGTTGGAAGAGACCCATCGGATCAATTATTCCATAAATATTTCCAGACTCCTTGGGATTTTGCTCTTGTTGCTTGCATTTCATTTATTTTATACGACTCTAAGCCAAATGCAATGACCCACACATTAAATACACATTTAGAATAAAAAAGCAAAATCTGATGGCTTAATCAGTGTATGAACTGAAATAAAATATTTACATGGAATGTTGAGCTCCATTTACAGAGACAGTGTTTCAAATTACAGATTTAGTAATCTCCTTATTAAATGATCACATTGACAAGAAATTAAAAAACTTAACATCCCTTTTCAACCCTTTCATAAATATATAAAGTTTCACTAAATTCTTTTTTCTTTAAACAAGACAGCTATATTTTCTTTACAGATTAACATGAAATAACGGTTTCCTGTTTGAATGCCACAGAGGTGACGATCTGAAGTTAGCAATTTCCTATACACGTTCTGTACTTACAAGACATATTCACAACACAACACACAGGTGTAACTTGGTCTTTACACATGTACGCATTTCCTGCATATCAGTAGTAAATAAAGAAAAATACCAAATTATCTATATTAAAAATACATCATCTAATATACATTTGCTTACACTGCCACATCAGATTTTAAAATTGTTTCCAACTGAGTGTGACCAGTGACAAGGTTGCTATCTTACAGTGCAGTCTACAGCAAGAGACAAAATATGTTACACTACTACAAATTATCACTACATACTATACAATAAAAAGAAGAACAATCTTTTGTAACTGCTTCCCAGATCTCCAAAGTTTCCTTGCTAATTGTTTGAAAAATTTTGATGGGAAAACTGTTGTAAAGGAAGCCAAAAATATTTTAATCCAATTTAAAGGAAAAAAAAAAGTTACTTTCTACTTTATTGCTATTCATGTCACTGTGCCACTGATTTTACAGATCAGTCCCTAGGACTTTTAAGTTATATACAAAGTAACTCCCATTTTCCCCTATTTAAATAAATATTCCTGTCAGTTTTCTTTATTGTGCCACAAAGCATGCATGAAAATATTTTCAATCTACACATGCTCACAACAGAGTATTTCACAATTAAGCCACTGAATACATCTTTCTTTCCATAACTATGTAACTGCAAAGAAAAACTAAAAATCACACTGTATGTGTAAGACAAGGCTCACATCTAGAAAAGTAAAACCACTTATCTTGATATGTAATTGAAACTACAATGTTTTCCTCATAAAAATGTTGGTCACTTTTGCCTGTTTCAGTTGTCTCAAACACTTCGGGGTAATAACTTCCAAGTGCTGATGTGCTCTTTATGGGAGCAGTTATGCTTAAAACAACCAGAGTGCTAAATGCTAGTATTAATTAGTATCTTCTATAAATCCTCCATTGAAAAAACTTACCTTGGAAATACACAGATGATGTTAGAGGTGTTTGGTAGCTTTGTGACACATGTATTACCTCACTTTATAGAGCAGAGTAAGAATTTGTTTTCATCCAACTGTTCTGCCCCAGAATTGCGGACAGGAGGATTGAAGATATGGGAAAATGAGACCAGTCCCAAGTGCATGAGGAGTGTACCTGCTACTCAGGCAGAGTTAGAAAGCCCTCCTGCCAAGAAAATGGCCATCAAGTAATGCCTAACCTTGCCCCATATTTACATGCAGAGACAATAGCAGATGTTCTGTTTATTTAAAGCATTATGAATGTAGCCAGCTGATGGGAACCCAGAAAGTCTCGGTCTCCAACCTGTCAAGAGTTGTTTTAAGCTCAGTGTAAGTGGTACTGAGGTCATCGTTGACTATCACCTTATCAAAAAGGTGGCCGTACTGGTTCTCCATCAAGTGGGCAGATTTAATCATTTCTTGAAAATCTTCTTCCTAGTAAGAGCAGTGTAAGGCATAGTCAGTCCATAGAAACATCACATAAACATCTTCTGTGGTAAATGCAAAGCTACTTGCTTATTTCTTATCTCATCAGGAGAGGGAAACTGTACTTTTAATTTAAAAAAATATGGAGATCACCATTGTAAATGATCTCAGAGAGCTTTCTCATGAGCAGACTTTGCTCAAAAGGGAGTTCTTTCACTTCTCCCCTTGCCGTGACACTGGCCACTGCATGGTAATGAGAGACATTTTCTGTTAGCAGTAGCAGTGAAAATTTCATGAAAATATATTTATACTGGGGGGGTTCTTCAATGACATAAAATAAGAAGATCATGGAAATGTAAATAGCCATGACGATATCAAACAGTGAAAACACTATAGTAAATCTGTGACTTGCAAAAGGCTGGGAAACCACAAGAAAGCCCTGACAAGTACTGTTGATAAGATCCAATGATCATTATTTTCAAGGTAAACCACTACAACAAAACAACACAGTCTCCTGTTCTACCATGTCTGAATATACTTACTGTAAAAGGTTTTGCAGTCCCCTTATCATCTTTACTTGAAATAATCTTGGCGTTTTTTCTGGTCTCTCTCAAACGTTCGAGTGATGGAGGCTTTATAAATATAACAAACGGTTTAAATTCATATGTCCGTAAGTGTTTCACTGTCTGAGAAGTGGAAAGGTTTTAAATAATTAGTTTATTACACACAACAGAATTTACTGTAATAAAATAAACTCACTAACCAAAATAAACCCATGAAGCACATCTAGAAAGCTAATTTTCATTTACTGCCATCCCACCCTGGTGACCAACATTGATATACGTGAGGAGAATTTTCATGTAAATGCTAAGAAAGCTCTCCATTTCCACACATGCTGATGGCAAACCCCATCAGCTTGGCAAAGGTTTGGCTGTGCACTGCAGTGCCGCTGGCAGCAGGAGGGTGGAGAGGAGGAGAAGTTCAACACATTTTAGCAGGAATAACACTTTCTGTACTCAGCAAAAGTAATGGGAAAAGGTGTCTTGACACTTGGTCACAACAGGTCAATAATTTGTTCTCTTCAGCACTGCATGTCCACCACATAAATCCTGCTATTCCTGAGTCAGTTGAGTGATGCTATGTATAGAGTTAGAGATCTACAAGTCAGATTACACATAGGGTGAACCAGGATTGAGGCGGCCAGCAGCCTTCTATCTTCTTCACTCTCCCAGAGTCCACAGGAAAATGCCATGTCAGAGAGTGGGATCCCAGGTGGCTCACAAGCCTGGGTTCCTGAGAGAATTTAGTACTTCAATAGAAAACAGGGCTGTGCTGGATAGGCAGTAGCCTTGCAGAGCAGCCTGACAGTATCAATGCCAAGAGTCCCTTCCCAGCTCCCCTCCTCCACTGGCATGGGGTCTGGATTCCCTGGATGCTCCTCTGCCCCATGTCTGACACTGCCTTGGGAACTGTTCACAAGTTGCTGGAGTTCAGAAGTGACAGGCTGGCCACCCTTGGAGAAGAAATACTATGGCTGGGTTTAAACAAACTAGCCCAGCTCCTAGAAGCACTGTGGTTATTGGTAGCATAAAAATTCCCAGTGGAGCTGTTCAGTGGGGTTGAAAGACAAGTCAGTGCAAGAAAAAATGGTTTACAGAGGAGTGTTCTTAACCATCATTCAGCCAACCACACATTTAGTGTGTTCCTTGACTCGTGTCCACCCTCCATGGAAACCCTCTGCGTGAATGGTCCAATTCAACACGTGAGAGAGTCTGGACTGGACAGCAGCTCAAAGTCATTCTGAAATCAAGTTTCAGAGTAAACCTCTAACTCAACCCAGCAGAAAGATGAGTGAAAATATAGGAGCGTTTTGTAATTAAAACTTTAGTACTACGCTGCAAGCTTTCAACTTTTAATTACTGAGCTGAATACTTGCCAGTATGTATTGAAGTCTCCTTCCTCTCTTCCTTTCAGAGAATCTTGCTGCAATAAAGGTAACCAGCAAGCCCACAGTCATTCAGTGGGGAATAAAATGTACTTTTTTAGAAACAATTTTTTCCTGTCATCCCAATATGCAATCTAGGGAACTACAAGAGTCCAAAAGACATGTTTACTTACATGAGGCTGCACATCCAACAAACAAACTTTGTTTTTAGCTAGAACGGATCGAACAGAGTCTAAACTTCTACCATAGTAGTTGTTCTTATACTCGCCATACTCAATAAACCTGTGGCAGAAGGTGAAAGCAACTGGAATAATTTAAATTTTCTACAGAAAAAAAACTTATCAGTTGAGTTTATAAGATCTAATTCAGGAGAAAAAATATTTTACTTTACATTAGAGTTTTACCATGTTTTATAAAGGAAATGCTGTCAAGTACTTCAGCATGTCAATTTTAAGAAATCATCTACTTTACCACTTTCAAATCAGTAATACCTGCTTGCATTACAGTTAAAGAGAAAAAAAGTACTGTGGTCCAACAGCCCACTAATGTTTTCTGTCACCTCTTTTTCTGAGCTAATGCAATGCAATCTAACAGGGGATAAGCTAAACAATAGAAACTACTGAAATTTCATTGCACACCACAGAATATCCAAATTCTCTGTCTCAGAAGAGGAGGAGGAGTAACAATGGTGCTAATGGAACCAAGGCAGCCGGTTATATGCTATAAAAGCACAAGCACTCTTTGCCAAAAAAGCAAAGCACAGTTTGAAGTTTCAATAAAACCTGCAGCTTTGTGTCTAATACACTTTTGCCCTCTGAAACACTGGGACAGAATTTCAAGCTATGATATTTTACAGGCTGCTGGAGAATGCGATGCTACCATTGTCTTCATTTTAGTTTAATTTCTAGTGGGTTTACATTCAAGGGCTTCACTGTAGATCTCTAAATTCAAAAGCAGAGGAAGTGCCTAGCCTGAAAGAGAGCAGAACTGCACAAACATCGTCTCAGGCACGTTTACAGCACTTTCCAGCTCTCCCTCTTAGAGCTGCAATGTTTTATTGCTATGACAGATGATGCCCTATTGAAAGAGTGCTCCCCAATACTGACCACCTACAATTTCAGTGTTTTCTTGATGGGTTGAAGTACTGGAAATACTTGGAAGCTTAGAAACAGTTGTATTTGCACATGCTATTTCTTTTCCTCTGTGTTTTTGCCAGCTGCTTTGATCTGCTTATATATCAAAATGTAATTTTAACACATCTTCAAGTCACTGCAACTTATATCCACTTTGACTACTTATGTAAAATTACAATCAGCCCCATTTTATTTTATAACAAAGCCACTGCTTTAACTGTAGTTCTAGTTAAAAATCTCTTTGACATACTTGTTATTCTGTACGTCTGTCTCAAACAAGTGCTTGGAAATGAAAATGTATTCAACACCGTCACTTTCCTGGCTTCTTCTTGGACGGGTAGTGTCTGCAGGTTCATTAAATGGAAAAAAAAAGGAAAACGTGCAGAAAACAATATAATTCAAACCAGTTCAGGAAATATTGAAAAGCACACAGCACTTATGCAATACTAAGCATAGCAGTCCCCTCACTTCTGATAGACATAAGGCTTCTCTGGATCTGGTAGGCAGCACAAAAGCACATGACAGGACTGAGTTTTAAAAGTGTGCAGAAAAAGAAAGAAAAAAAAATTACTGGACAAGTATCAGATTATAATTTTTATTAAGTAGTGGAAAAATCCAATAAAAGGAGGACAGATGAATAATAAAAGGAACAGTAGTCCATAACAACTACACCAATCTCAACACTTGTTAAACTTATTAGCATACAAGGCCATAAAGGGAAACAAAGCTCACCAACCTGATTTATAAAAATGTTATGTTCATTAACAACACTTGTAGCTATGGTATGTAAAGCATGATAATAAAAAAACTGGGTGTGAGTTTTATGCTTAGTGCTTTTCTTTTTCTGGTGATGAAAAACTAATTCCTTTTTCTTCTAGTAGCCTTATAGTACTTGTACTTCTTACTTTCTTTCAAGTGCTAGGTACAAAAGTTTTACTTATAAACAAAACATTATTTGTAGGGTTGCCAGTTATGGATAAAAAATTAGTTCTAAAGTCCTATTTAATGCAAGTTATATGCTACAACATCTTGCTTCCTCCCTCACACAGGAACATACACAACCTGCCTGCAGTAAGAAAGTCCTGAATGCCATTTGAAATCATGCTCTTCTTGGCCTGACACAAAGAGGAACATTCCCAAGACAAAACCCCCAGTTCTCCCTCCAGGTCCTGACTTACTGGATTTCCAGTTGAGGGATTTCTTTATGTGTTTGTTTTAAATTATAACCACAAATTTTGAAGAGAAAAGAGAGAAGGCAGCTTGATGAATACTGGAAATGTTTAGATAAATATCTTTGGGCAAATGATTGCATACATTTCTCTGTTTGATATTTGGGAACATCTGGCTTACTTTGTTGTTGTTTTCAATACCTAGCTGAAGGAAATGTGCAAATGAAACATCTTGCCAAAATTAAATGTATTAATTTTTCTGCCTAGCAAATACATTCTTATATATACTTCATGGAATGCCTGTACTTCCAAAACCCTTTATCTCCCAGGTTCAGAATCTGGACCCGCATTTTTGAAGGATCCCTACAGGACACAAAAGTACAAGTAGAAAGCAAAACAAGGTAAGTCTAACTGAACTGTCAGGTTCTCCACATTAAAGAAATCCTAATAAAGTATTGTAGAAGTTAATACTGAACACTGTTATTCAATCTTTAAACAAAGTAACACTACTTGGTCAGAGAAGGGGAAAGAGGAAAAAATCCTCAAGTCAACTTTTCTAACCCTAACCAAAGGGATTTAATATGTTTATTCACGTGATCAAACTGCTTACCATCAGTCTTCACTTTTCAGCCTAATATGGAAAGGCCATTTTGCTGAAAGCAAGCATTGGTAGCAGAGTACATTTCACTGCTTTGTAGCCAAACTCAGGGTGCTCTTCAGTTGAGTTTCATTTACTAAACCACGCTGACATCAATCATGTTAAACTTGTACTAAAAATCTACAGCAATGCATCTGAGCCAAAATGCCCTATCAGTTTAATCAGTGCTATTTAAAATACAACTACAGCAGCAGCACTTTCGAAAATTAGAAAAGTAATTTGGATGCCAAGCATACATTTAGGGACCCAAATTTGTAAGTGCCTTAAGGTAATCCAACAATAAAGTATAACAACGTGAGGATAGCATTAGGAGAACAGAAGTGTATTTTTACTTACGTGGCACTGTTACACCATAATGCTGGGTGTCACTGATCAGCAATTTCCGTTTAAGTTCATTCAGTCCCACCCCTACAGGACCTGAAAGAAAAAAAAACATGTTGTTTTCCAACAGCAAGTTCTTTTTCATCTTCAGGTGTTAGTTCTGTGTGAGATAAGAACATGCAGCACACAGCTATAATATATATCGGCTTTTGATCAGTCATTTGGAAACGCCCATGGTTTTAGCCTCTCCAAGAATATACAGCACTGACGAATTTCAGGGGATGCAGTTGGCAGTGACTCTGTTCTGACTTTACTACTGAGGAAATATCAGAGAAAAAGTTGACAGCAAAGCTAACTTTCTTTTCTACAGCAACTCCCTCAGTACATACCTATCTACATCCTCAGCCCTGCTACAGACCCCTCACTCTAACCTGCAGATTTCCAGCATTAAAACTAGTTTGGCTATTTGTTTTGCCAGAATACCTACAACTCAGAGATTAGAGGGCCCCAGCTGGTATGCACAAAGTCCCCTCAGAGCCTCTGCACTCCATCTATCACTATTGCCTTTTCCTCCCTCCCTCGAGTTGCTGCATCCCTTGCCTGCATCAGAGTCTCCAGAGGAGCATTGCTCCCACCTTCTCTCCATGTCCTGAGAACAATGTGCTCCTTCCAGCCCCACCTACAAGAAGGAGCACCACCTGGCCTCTGGCTGGCTGTAGCTGTCACTGCCTACCTTTTGACAGCACCTGGGGAGAGGAGAGGCAGCACTCCCCAGGTCACAACATATTTGGGATGTTTGGGTTGCTTTCTTTATTGTGGATTTTCTTTTAAGCTACGCTCATCTTCTGTCTGCTGTCTGAACTGGTCCAAAGCAAATGTTTCCTTCTTCATGCTGCTGCCAAAGAGAGAACACTCTTGGAAAGAGGATGGCAGGAAGAAACAAAGATTGCAGATTTTTTTTGACCCCTCTCTTCCACTTCATGTGAGTGCTGCTGTTCTAGAAGCCACTGAGCAAATACTCCTCTTGGTTTACAGGTTGTCCCTAGCTCTCAAACATTTGCCAGTGGTGCTTTAGGTTTCAGTGGGCGCACTTTGTCTTATGAGACAAGGGGAATTGCTGCCCTTCTCCAGTCCGTTTGCCCCCTTTGGTGGTGGGACAAGGCACCATGTATGTGTGGAGACAGCTCAGCTCTGGTGTCCTCATGCACTTCTGATGGTGCAGTGGTTTTGTTCCACAGAGCCAAGTCAGGAGCAGAACACAGAGAGGAGAGTGAATCACTGGAACCATATCTCAAATAATACAAGGTTAATATGTGTGGTTATAAGAAAAATTCTTGCTGTTATAGTGAAAGTGACATATTTATGCATGGAGTGCTCTTTAACAGAGACATTTTTAGACATTAGAAATACCAAACCTAATAAACATTTCAGTGAAGCAGTAAGATATTGGTTGATTACTGGTGACAATCAAAAAGCAAAGACTGATGCTTCAGCACCTTCAGGTGCCTATTTGTAAAAATGGCTGCTCACCCTGTTCAAAGTTAAAAACTTATAATGATGGAAAGCAAATGCTTGCTACTTTGCTACTATCCCCAGACTATAGTGTCTCTCTAAAATCTTTGTGTTTCTGCATTTATAATTTTTATATGTTTACATAAGTTAAACACAACATTTCAAGTTCCATGTCTGACCTGCCTGTAAATTAATCTATCAGCATGTATAAATGTTTATTTAACATGGTGTACAGCAGCCTCTACTGGTGCATGTCTGCAGAGGAAAGCAATGTGTCACGTAGATAATGACATTACTTCTTTTTTTTTTTTAATCCTTTTTTAATAATATAGCTATTTAAGGCAAATATGGATTTTTATAGGAAAACTGATTAAAAATTGCAGTATATACTAGCAAAGTAGAATGAAACAAGTGGAATTCAAATTTTATAAACCATTTTATTCCTTCCAAGCAAAAAATCTTTCCCATGAAATCTACGCAAATATTATTCCTCAGTCTACATGCTGTCAAATCAACAATATGCTTTTAGCTCAATTTATATATAAAGAACTCAGGCCTCATTTCCTGTGACAGATGCACTGGAAACTTAGATCATATCTGTTTCCAGACCACGTCATCATTACTACTTGTCTCACCTTCCAGATTACCATTCAAAAATCATCTTTAAATTTAACCAGAAAGGTGTAGATTCTTGTTTTTCAGTGTTGTCTTTGCAGAAGTCTTGTACCTGTAGCATATGGATGCTGAAGGCTGACTCCTAATTAGCAATACCATCCATTATGCTGATTTTTACACTAGATCTCATGAGTGTGATGTACATTTCTATTCTGAATATTCTCTTCATTTTGATGCAACAGAAAAAGATGCCACTTTCTAATAATTATGAATCTGAACATGATTTGAACTCAAGAAGAGAATAAAGCACTAGGATTGAAATGGACAATCTGTATTTTTACAGTAAAATGCCAGGCATGTGGGATCCATGACTAGAGCATAGTTTTAGTTTTTTGTAAGTCACCCCTGGCACCAATGTTTAGTTATGCTGACAGATTTAGAGATATTTTGTTTACTTCTTAAAGGAACATCTGTGGTGTTTGCTGTTGCATGTTGAGTCACATAAACTAAGCAATGGTTTAATCCTGCACGAAGGGACGGTAGTGTCTAACTCCCTTTGCTGACAGACACTTGCAGAATGGAACCACCAATCAATAAAACGTGCATTAAATTTTGTACCATTCAGATATGTCTGAAGAAGCTGGAAAAAATTGTTTGATGTAAGTTCAGGTCTCAGGAGGGTTAACCCAACCAGCCACTCTTCACCCACAAATACATACTGATCTCCTAGAAGTCTACTTGAGAAGAAGACAGTCTTTCAGAAAAGATATGGGGAGTTAGGTGACAACATCCTTGCTAGGTGCATAAAGCCTTGACAGAAGTTCTGTGGCTCAATTATTCCTTCTCTACTACAATCAAACCTTGTAATACAATGACTGCATATACATTTCCTGCTGTAGCTCAGTGAGATATGCGGTAGGAAGGCAGAACCACATTTTTTTTGTGTAACAGCAAATTACAACTAGCAGTGGGAGTGTACTTCTAGATTTGTTGTTCACTGAAGAACTGTCATTGACTTTATACTGCTGTTCTCATGGGCAAGGCTACCCGATATCCTATGCATTCATTCCTGAGGGATGCTGGCCTACCCATGCCTTCAGCCAGGAAGGCTTAACAAAGATGCAGTTCTAGGTCTCTTGCCATTGTCCACATGGTTTACTTGATGTAATATGACCATGGTAGGACATTTTCCTGTACTATTGCTGCAGATACTTTAAGTATTTGCAAGCCACTGCTGAACACATTTCACTCTTCCCTTGCTGAGACAGATCTAACCTCCAAATAGCTCCTTCATGATAAAACCAAAGGTGATTACTTTTTTTTTTTAAATGTATGCAATACAATAGAGAACTTCTCCAGTACCAGATTAATTTTCTTTGTTGGAGATTAGATTGACATCTTTGTGGGGACTACTGGCAGCCTAATTCAGAGACAGGGAGCCTTTTCTGTTGTGTCACATACCAACAATAACCATTCCTTTGTAGTGACACACCTCTGGTCCTTGCTTCCATCACTGCCTGCTTAGGACAGATGCATCACCCTGGGTAACCACAGCATGTGAAAAGCTTTGTGTTCACCTGGTGATAACACCACACATACACACAATTGTATGCATTCCAGGAGACATGCTCATGGTTTGTTTCTCCTGACCTTGCTTTAACCTAGCACTGTTCCTTTAGGAATCTCTGACTCGGCTGTTACTACACCATGTAAAGTTATAGTATAAAGCACAGCCATTCTGATTCTTAGAAAATAAAATTTGTGCTAGTCCAGCCCTCATAGTTACTGAAGCAGAAGCCTTTGTGAGCAGGACTTTTTCCTCAGTAAGATAAATCAAACTTCTAGTGTCTAAATAATATCTTTCATATTAAAATATCCTGCCTTTGATTGATAGAACTGCACAGTATCATGCATAGAATGCAGGCAATATTTTTGAAGGAAGACTTAAAGGATTTGTTGGCAGCCTAGGAGCAGTAAGTTACCAGAAAATGACTGGTGTCATGGTACTGGATTTCTTTTTTTTATAGACCCATCACATTTATAACAAGTAAAAGCACAGTAGAAGCATGTGTATCATTAGTGCTTCAGATGATCTGTCATTTTAGCCCCAAGGATATGCAGAAAGATAAAGTCTTGAAAAACTAATACATTTAGCTGAACCTGAAACTAGTATATATCATACTACAGGGCACTAAAAATTACTGTGTGTGAAATTTGCATTCTGTAAATTAGACTAGACCATTTAAAATGAAGCCAAAAGAAATTTCCATTTCAAAGTCGTCAAACACCTTCCCCCTAAAAAGGGGCATAACAAAACCTAAACCCATGTTCCAACAGTAAATTATACATTTAGACCCAGCATAACACAACAGATATTTAGTGCTAATTAAAGCTATAAATTAATTATCTGTCCCCTTCTTTCCTACTTCTAATATCCAAATTATATTTTACAGATTATATTGAATGCTGCTACTGGCACACAAAAAGCCTTTTAAACGTGTTCGCTTCTACATTACCTGCATTGCTTAGCTCTGCTAGTTTTTCCACATTTTGCCCAAGACATTTTTATAGTATTGGCCAGACTTAAGCTGCTCTTAATATCGAGAGAAAAACATTAGAATTACTGAAGTCTGTAATAAATCTCTGAACTGCTTTTGTTACTGAAAAAAGCACACTTTCTTCATTTGATTTATTACAACAAAAATCAAATGAAATCTCTAGGTATTCCTTAGATCAGATGTATGCAATTTGTTATAAAATGTCTACTTATCACACTTTTGCACTGCACTCTGTTGATGTAAGTGTAAAATCAACTCAACCGTGTTATTACTTGTTGTATATAGCCCACAATCTCATAGTGATCACACTAATAGGTGGCTGAATTTTAGTGCTGGAGAATGACAAAACTGTTTATTAAAAACTAAATTTAACGTTCCCTTGGATATGAGCGACATATAAACACAGCTACTCAACAGTTCATAACAGTCCCTGGCAGAGGGTTATATTTCTCTGCTCTGCTGCTTCCAGAATGGAGGAAACTTTGCTAATGAAGAATCAACCTATGTGCTTCTGCAAAAGAAACAATAATCAATGAGACATTCCTCACTGGTAGCAATGGCTACTTATGACTCATTGGTACTCCAGTGGCTACCATTTAAAAACTGAAGATCATGTACTTTTTTTTTCCAGAAGACTGAAGCAATGCATTTTGGTTAGATAATAAATGCTGTAGGGAACCACGGCAGTGTCAGATGATAGAATAACAGTAAGTTGACTAAGGATGATGCCTTGAGTATTGTGCAGCTATGTTTACATCCGTTCTTGGTCTACAGAAGCCCACTTTTTTCTTTACTTGTATACTGACTTATTTTAACACAGTTGATGGTTTTATGTTGTTCAACTTATATATTCTGGTTTGGCTGTTCTTTTTTCCTTTTTTTTCCTCCATGTAGAAAGATTGATTGATCTCTAACAGCAGAACCATGCCCTAATTCTAGTGTAGCATAACTGTCAGGTTCAGATTAGTAAACATGGTAGCTACATTTTAATGTCATCTCCTTTTGTTATAGCAAGGCTTTAAACGTGGTCTCCTAAAGCATCCTCATATGTAAGCTGGGACAGCCTCTCTAGATGGGTGTACTACTAGACAGATGAAAAATCAGTGGAATGATCATGTTTAAAGGGCAGGGGTTACAAGTCGGTACTATACTGGGTGACTCACTCCAAGCAAAGTTCCCCAGCAACCTACCCTGGGACATACTGTGTTTAATATCTGTATCAGTAACTTGGCGGAGGACACAGAATGGGAGTGACTTGCTCATGGGCAGGGCTTCTATTCAGAGGGCCTTGGATGTGCTACAGGCATGGGCTGGTAGAACTTTGTGAAATTTGACGAGGACAAATACAAAGTCCTACATCTGGCATAGAACAAAGGCAGAAGCAGTACAGTCTGGGGCTAGACTGGCTGGCGAGCAGCCTGGATGACAAGGACCTGAGGGTCTAGGTGCATGAGTCCACTGCACACACTGGCAACAGCACAGGATAACAGAAGACTGGGCTGTAGCACCAAGAGCCTAGCCTGTAAATAAAGGGAAATTATTCTTTCCCTTCACTCAGCACTTGGACCCTGTAAGAAATACTCTGGTCCACAACAACCTATGCACTTCAAGACAGATGTTGATAAATTGCACGCAAAGCTAGCAGAGAGCCTACAAATAGTCAGGAGCTGAGGCACATGACTTGAGACGAGATGCTGAGGGAACTGGGCTTGTCTAGTTTCTGATGCTTTTTAAGAAGATAGAGGCTACATCTTTACTGAGGTGTGTAAAAGGAAGAGAAGAGAAAACATGGTGGGAAGACAGGTTCTGGAAGTTGTTCTGTCATCAGCAATCTGCTCTGAATTCAGTATTAATCCTTCTGAGCTGGGGGCTGGACCAGGTGACCTCCTGAGATCATTTCAAATCTAAACAATTTTGTGGTAACCACTCTGTTTTACCCAGTCAAAAAAAAACAACAACAACTTACCAACCAAAACTACAAGCCTGTACTTGTCATTAGGCTGTCTTCTATATTTTGCAACTTCTTCATATGTTGGGATATCTGCTGTATCATATTGATCACTCTTCTTGCACTCATACATAGATTTGTTTGTTTTTTTATCTTTCCTGCTAAGACGAAAGCTTCTTCTAAAACCAGCTGTAATAAGAACAGGATTTTATCAAAGATGATAATAAGTCTTCTCAATGTATTTGAAAATAGTCTCTTCCAAACTCTTGAGGACTGGTGCATGGAATAAAAAATGGATGATATATTTAATAAGCCAGGTAGTTTGAACAATATTTTCTCACAGTTCCAAACTATATCAGGTGCTTATTGAAACTGCAAAATTAAGATTACCATTAAAATCATAACAGTTGCAACAAGCTGTAAAATATAATTACAATAAGTTGCCAGCATATTTTAGATAATTGTAGTGTCTTAAACACTAGTTTATATACACACAAGGACACTCATGCAATCTGGACTCTCAAACCACACTTAAGACATTTCTATTAAATCTCATAGCACAGACATCAAATACAACACACAATGAAAACACATCTGGTGGTTGAAAGGGTTAATGAGAATTAACTGCTTGAACAATTTTTTCATGCTGAGCTCCATGTTAGCATTAAAAAAGAAAAATCACACAAAATCCTTTACAGAGATGTTTAAATGTAAACCCAAACACCGTTAGTTAAATTCCAAAATACTATGACACATCATAGACAATATAATACCCATATTATGGATATGTTTGCATGAAATTAAAAGTCAATATTCCATTTAATTTGCATTTACAATTGCATCAACAGTGTCACATCTACAACACCCATCTAGATGACTGGAAATTTCATATAGCTTTTAAGTAGTCTCAGAGGAGATAATTGTAGGAATTTTCAGGTAGAACAGCATAAAACCCCCCTTCTACACTACATGCTACAAAACAATTCACTTCTTTGTTAAAGATTATCATACAACTTTTCAAATAAATCCTTTATGTGGCATTATGTTACATTTTACTGGTATCTCTATGGTACCACTTTTGTTCTAGAAGGAACTACAAGAAGACTGAAAGGATGGACTGCAAAGTTTATTTAATTATTTGGGGGTAATAAAGTAAAACATAACCTATGTTTTAAATACTGGAAAAATCCCACCACCTTTTTTTTTCCCCCCAGATCATTTTATACAACAGTAATTGTGCAAACTTTTGGTGACCCCAGATTTTTCAACAATATGTTTCCATAAACTCATAAAAGCACTTATGTTTAGGTGTTTGAGAAGTAATCACATTACCATTTTTTTCTTCAGAAAAAGTATCTGGCAAACTCAGGACTCTGTTCTGCAAACATTTAGAACCAGATCTGAAGCAAAATCCTACCAGGTTTAGTTACAGGCTTAGCATTTTGCACATACACAGCTCCACTTAGCATAAATCTTTGCAGAACCTGGGTCGCAGAGGATGTTAACCACATTATTTCACTGATGTGAAGCCCTGTAACTACGGAATTCACAACACATGCAGACACACAAAAAGGGAAGAAAAATTCCTTTGAGAATATAGTGATACCAATCCATTCATATTCAAAATATGAATAAGTAAAATGAGAACTGATGAAGATAAAGTAGAGCTAGACAGGTATATAAAGACAGGTTAAAAGTAACATTAGCAATATAGACACATTAAGTGGGTTATATATTTCCCAAGTTCTAATCAAAAAGGCTCCAGATTTAAAAAAAAAAAAATCATTTGCCCTAAAAGAAAGCTGAAAATTGTTCTGATTTTTTTTCTATATAAACATTTTTTGAAAAGAAAAAAAGCAGGAACTATTTCTTCATCATTTGCTACTAAACAATTGACAGAATATAAAGCTTTGTCACAAAAAAATCAGAATCCACATATCTGGAAAAGTTAAAATGCAAGGATGGAGGTCAAATGAAGCTAAACCAGTTATCTCCATTCAAATTTGGTGTTGAACTTACGAATATTAGGTTGGTGCAAAAAAAATTGGTGCTTTTGTCATAAACTGTGACGGTTATTTTGGATTAAACTTCTATTTAACTATGTTCATGTAGAATACCACTTTAAAGCATGAAATACACTCTAATTATTTGTGCTAATAGCTTTATTTTCACTATTTATTCTTCTTTATATCATACTGTCAATTTGAAGATGGAGAAAAAGCAAACTCGTGATTTTCTTGCACGAGTTCAAAAGCGGATATAAAGCAGCAGAAACTGCTAGCCATATCAACCAAGTATTTGGCTGTGGGGGCTATGAACAAATGTACAGCTAGACACTGGCTTCTGTAACGGTTGCAGAAGAGCAACATTACAGTTGATCAACATTTGCATCAAACTGGAAAATCAAAATGGCCTCACAAGTGTGTGCCACACAAGGTGAACAAAAAAAAAAAAAACCAAAACCCCAAAAAACACCAAACAAACTTAAAAAGGATCAGTTCTTCTCCATGACAAAGCCTGACCATGTCTCACAAATG
The DNA here is from genome assembly GCA_013389865.1 of Piaya cayana. NCBI lineage: Eukaryota > Metazoa > Chordata > Aves > Cuculiformes > Coccyzidae > Piaya > Piaya cayana. Next base: position 64,536 of record WAAB01012430.1, read on the forward strand.
ACTGCAGCAGCTGCATGAACTGGCCTATGAAACTCTACCTCACCCAGTTTCCTCACCAGACCTCCAGACCTCTCCCCACTGACATTTGGACAGCTTCCTGCAAGAGGTTTTTCGTAACCAAGCAGCAGCTCAAAATGCGTTTGAGGAATTCATGAGTTCCAGTAGTCCAGAATTCTATCCTATCAAAATATGCAGACCTGCTTCTTGTTAGCACAACCACGTAGATTCTAATCGTTTTTATTTCAATTAAAAAATTTTATTCTAAGCTGAGATACACTGCCTTAAAAGTTGACAGCTAGAAATGGTAATTATTTTTGCATCAACCTCATACTACTGTGCCTCTGACTAGCTGTATCTTTGCACCATTACTTACAGCTTCTTAACCTCAGCTTACATGTCAAACTGCACAATCTTTAGGAAAAACATCCCTTCTACAAAATCTTCATGATCAGTTCAATCTCTGCTGTTAGGCAGAGATCATTTTAACTTGTTTCTCTTTTCTTCATCCAGATTATTCAGATTTCATTACCACACTATAAGGTGGTGGGTTATTTAAGATTTTTCATTCCTTCTTCTCTTAAAAAAACCCAAATCCCCAGATTTTACTTTTTTTTTTTTAAATCAAGAAGGAAAAAAGAGGAAAATCTTTTAGTGCTGTCTTCAGACTAATATGTACCCTGTAACTTTTACGGGCTGCATATAAAGCAGCATAAAGACTTGAGTGATACAGTTTGAATGCTAATATGTGTTTCCTTGACTAAAACATTTGATATTTCTCTGACTGAAACTTATAGGTAAAGTTAAATAAGTAATATTGTCCTGTATTTTAAGAAGGCTCAACAACAAGTTTACCTAGAACTTACCCTAAAAGAACAAATGTGAGCCAGAGATAACGGAGATTTCCAGTATGGCCAATTTCTTTGCAGTGTGCTGATGATGACACTCTGTAAAACTACTGAATATCAAAAATCTGTGATCATTGATTGCTTTTCTACTTTAAGACTACTATCAATTTGAAAGTTATTTCAAGTGCCCTTCAAAGGATACCTGAATAGCCCTACAGAGAAACTAAAGATTAAGCAGCTTTCAAACCCAAGGAAAATGTACAGTACAGAAAGAAAGGATGAGGCTGTTTCAAACATATCCAATATTTTTATGACACTGCTACTGCATTCCTGGAAACGTGATTCTCTGCCTCTCATATATGCCATTATATATTCTCACATACGTGGCTTAACTTTACTATGACCTTCAGAAGCTATTTTATAAAGAACAGTTAATACGTGTCTTCTATTTAACTCTGCATTTATAATTGCATTATATGTTGGGCAGCTACGACTGTGCAAAAAGATTAAGCTGAAGTGCAATAATATCATTCATTGCAAGGAATAAAAATATTTATTAATAAACTAAAAGAATTCTGCTAATGCTTGCATATTTTCAGTTTAGGAAGGATAAAAAAAAACCTTAATATATTTAAATTCACGATACATTATTAAAAATACAGTGAACATCACTACAAAAGAAACAGGACCAATACTGATAGGCAATAGTAAAATGAAGTTTCTATGAAACAATTAAGTAAAAGTAAATGCCTATAAAGAACAAAGAGAAAACGAATTGCCTGCTCAGAATATTTGATAGTATAAACCTCAATGAATATTAAAGAGCTGCAGGCTATACTGCCTGTGGAATATGGATACCAGCAGATTAACCTTAGTTGCCAAGTACGCAGACTATAAAATAAAAGGGGAAAATTCTGTTACTAAAGAAACATAAAACTCTGAACAGTAAGAAGCATGCACCAGCTCATTGGTTTCAGCTACATGACCAGAAGCCTATGGAACATGCAAACCCCTAAAGTACTGCTGGAATGTAAAGGTTTGGTGAAATAAGAACAGTTGTTGGGAAGAAAATATGAGGAACAAATGTTCTTGAACTACAAATGTCTCCGCACCTTATTATCACTTCTCAACATGAAACAAAAACCCTAAGACACTACTAACAAACTTAATTAAAGCCCAATAGTAATGTAAGAGAACCCACTTGCTTCTCCAAGAAAAAGAATGAAAGCAATCCTGGAAAAGAAGTGTGGTTAATATTTTAACCACAAGCAATACACATTTGGTGATGTCAGAACAACACCTTTGCAGTTACACAGAAAAGTCCACTTGGACCTTAAACAGAAATCCAAACTGAGAACAGGCAATGCATAAACCCGTCTCACCCAAAATATTTTTTAGGTGATGCTGATGGTAAAAGCTGTACTTCTTTGGATTTAACAATATAATTCTAAATAATCGAACAAAACATTGCAGTATGTTGTGTGAATTTAAATCCAAATATGTTCAGGAGCACAGAAAAGTATTTCTCAAATTCAGACACATTACACTAACAGGAAACATTCTCATTTGAATTCAGCTATGCTTCATAAACTCACCAGTAAGGCCCCAGAATGTTATAAAGCATTTAGATATGGTTTTGTTCACTTTCATTCACTAAAAATGTGCTTAGCTATGTGTTTAAATCATGCGTATTCTTCACTGAATTTGGTCAAGTCTTGCATAATTTAGAGTGAACAAATGCCATTTAATTATAAATACATTTACAAGTATTTTTTGTATTCATATTACTGACAAAAGCAACTTTAGTACCATAACCATCATCTATGTTTGTATGAATACAATATTTTACTACATATTTCTGGATTCTCTCCCTCCTCCCCCCTAAAATACTGAGGGTTTTTTATCCTGGCTCATATACCGTGTATTCCTATTGTTACATAGGAGCTGCACAAATGCAGAGCAGACTTCTTACTCTGCTTGCTTCTGGACTGATTCCCAGCTTGCACATTTAGACAGGGTTAATAAAAATTTAGATTATGTCTGGATTTTTAAGACAAAATTGTGAATAGTAAACAGCTTATATTTACTGTATGTTCATAAAGGTTCAAGCGATGTAACTAGAATTTAAGCTTGGCAAAGGCAAACTACTAACATTCTCCCCTACAATTCCTCAGGAAATTACTGCAGAAACATTCAATACTATACTGTGACTTAAATATTAGAATTTGGTAAAAAAAAATGAAATTTATCAGAATCACTTTAGACAGGACAGTTCAAATTAATAGCGGCAGAACCTTGGACATAAAAGATCTGGCTCCAGATGGTACAGACATTCTGGTTTTTGAAAGCTGTCTCTTCTGTTGCTCTTCATGACCACCTCATGCGTGTCTAAAGTACATTTCCTTTCAGAGAGGACCAGATGTAGAGAGAATATCCTAGTTCAAAGACTGAAATACCAACAAACACACAGCTCTGACCCATAATGACTCATCAAATTGACTGCAAATTCATTAATTGATATTAGAATTGTTGTGGTTAACTTGATGCAATTACATACTATCAAAAGCAGCATGAAACATGATTAGTCATTTTGGTTTTTTAGGAAATAACTAGGGTACCCATACTTTGAAAACTGTTTCTAGAATTTGGGCACATTAATGATTTACCATACTTCAGCTTATCTCATACTAACTGCTCATATGTGTGAATATTACCTGCTGTAAGTGCAAGGTAATACAGCAGGTCACAACGCCTTCATCAACAGTTACACTCATTCAGATTGTCTTGCTCTGATAACAGGTTACAATGTATAGATAAGCATTTCATTGCGTGCCACTAAAACACACTGAACTTGTTGGTGTGATCCGAACTCTTAAGTGGCAATGTTTTAGGTTTAGTTTTATCAAGACTTTGCATTATAGTTGCCTAGAAAGTCTTAGGTACTTAGTAATCAAGAAGTGTCATAAATATGTATCGTCTTTCAAGAACATGCTCATTCAGAAAAATTGAGACACTCAGGATTCACTCCAAAAACCAGTATTGCAAAACACAGGTGGACATTCAGAATAAGCTGTTTTCAAAAATCAGACATATTTGTTTTCCCACTTTTCAAGAAAGCAACAGCAAAGGAAAAAGTATCTGAAGGCCTTATAGACCCTTGGGATTGAAAGAATATACTCAGATTACGGAAAACCAAAGAACATACTCCTAAGCAGAAAGGCGGATTGTAGCAGTTAGATATGGTCTTCGCTCCCATGGCTGTAACAGAGTGTTTATATATAAAGTGTCTCTCCTTGAAACTCCTTTACCTCACAGACTATCAGAGTTTTATATCTCACATAGCACACAGGTAAAAGTTTTGTGTCCTCTCTTTAGCTGGACAGCAAGTTTTGTTCAAATTACTATGTGTTAGGCAGCAGCATTTGTCCAGAAAGCTACTCCACAGCAGTTTCTTCCCTGAGCAAACACAACTGAAAGATAATTTAGGAGAAAAGCAATCCTAAATGTATCTGAATAGGACTGGGCTCCTACTGTTTTCTGAAACAAGAAGACACTGGAGTGCATGAGACAGTCTGAATTACAAATCAGCATATACGAAGGAATGATAACATCATCTTTCAAAAGCCTACCTGCTTGATCTTAAGAGGATAATTTTTCATGGGTGATTCTTCGTGAAGAACTCCAAAGAGCCAAACTCCTAAACAAAATAGCTAGCTATTCAAACCCAGTGAACATATTTGTGGTTTTACCCCAAAATATCATCCTAATCTTAGACAAGTCCTATTTTCTCCCTTATGTTGTCTTCTGGCTCTCATCTCTGACATTTCACTTCCAACAGCACACACCCAGCATGAGAAGGCAAAGGCACCATCTCTAGGACTGCAATGTGTGGAAGGTCTTGAGAGATAATCCACTGCACGAGCTGTATAGTGGTACTCCAATAATTTTTGTAAAGTTTTGCCAAAATAAACTATACTCCATCTTGATTTTTTTATTCTTTCTGTCTAGGACAACGGTAGCTTAGTCTGCAAGACATCTCCCTCTTAGATGATGGAGCCTTTCTTGTAACTGTAGATCAAAACGTTTCAGTGAAAGGGCTACAGAACCAAGGTGAATTCTGTTTTGCCACCTTCATTCTCAAATAAAGCATCAACTCAGTAAGATCTGATTGCTAAACCACGATAGTCTAATCTTGAGCATTCATGCAATCTGTATTTGAAAATAGAGATTTGAATCTCTATTTGAAAGAAAAAACGGTGTGAAAGAGGAGTTCTTTTCTGTTTCAGTAAGAAGATTAGATAAGGAAATGCAGTTCATCTGGAATCTCATCCGAAGTATCATTTCCCATGCATACTCTCAATACAATTACAATTCAACATCAATTTAATTTATTAACTCACACAATGGTAAGAAGTTTGTTTTCAGCATGATCAGATGACTGTTAGATCCACAAAGACATGATGAAATTATACCACACTAAGGTTTCAGAAAGAAGTCAAAGTTCTTTCAATTATATAGTTTGTGTGTTCCTGATGTAGTTTATATATCACATTTAAAAACAGTATAGTGCAATATGAAAAACATCTCTAATTTACAGTACTGGCCTAGGGTATTTCAGTGAGCCCAATGGTTTGGATGCTCTAAAGCACTCTGACAAGTTTTTGTTTCTTCCCACCGTTCTTGTAGTACAGGGATGAGAGCCTTGGGAAAACAGCTAGTTGCCACAAAATCTGCTCCAGCCGGTCTTCAGCTGGCAGAAATTCTAGACAGTTTTGAATAAATATTTTTACATAGTTTTTTAAATGGCACAAATTAAAATGTAGAAATATATCATGGAAAATTCACCTTTTAAAAATGTTTGTTTGAAATTTGGAATCTTGAAGCTGAAGCCAAAGGACTCCTTCCCCTCCTCTTCCCCTCTCTCCGCAATGATACAGAGAGCTCAGACAATCTTTAAAACTAAATTTAAGCTATTGAGTTATTGTAACTTATTTTGTAATATGAAAAAATGAAACAATGCCTGCAAATTTGCTCTGTACTGTAGCTGAATCTTCCCAAAGTTGTTAGACATACATGTACAAAGAAAGAAAGTGTAGGCAAAACTTAGATAAAAATCTTGAAAACATGTTTTCAAAGACTGAGTCAAAGTTTTCACAACATAGTAACCATTTTGTTTCATTAAACACCTTGCATATTTAATATACTTTAAAAGTCAATATTTTTCCCAAATTTATATGTATTTTTTATTTTGACTTAAAAACCAAACCAGTATTTTGGTTTAACCTGATAAAGGCATACACTACATAAACCCTTTATGTCAAATCCAATGAGCCATTTTTCAAACCTTAATATTCATGCTTTTTTCATGCAAAGTAAGGACATTTATATGCATATTACCCCCAAAAGCAAAGTGGACACAGTAGTTCCAGGAGAAAGAAGCTGAAAAAAAAGGAAGAAATTGTCTTTTGTAACCAATTGCTCACCTAGATAGGATCCACTGTTGTGACCAGCAGATTCAGCATCTTCTGGACGAAGGGTAAAAGCATACAGAATAAGAGCCAAGAAATAAAGCAGAGTAGTTAGAAGCCCAGCAAAAAAAATACAGAAGAAATTACTTTAGAAATGACAACTGTATAAAGCATAGCATTAAAAAACCTTCAGTAAGCTATTTTCTTAAAAACATAAACCAACATTTATTGTTCTATATTGCAGCTGGAAGTATTCTGGAATTCTGCAGCATGCAAACTGATCTTTTTACCTTTTCAAGCAAAAATTGTGATGACAGCAAACATTCTGAAAAGAATTCTAACACTGTATTATTCACACTTTATCAGTGAATAGAAAATATGATATCACTTAAAAGAAAGGAAAATGTATTTGATATAAATCAAGCTTTTTTCGTAAATTATACATTATCAGACTTTAGCTTTAAGTTTTGGCTCACTGGATTAGACAGAAAGGTTTTTGATCAAAAACACATCCTCTCATTTGATATAAAATAGCTATAATGTATATTTTTACATGCCAGAGGCCCTTTGATCAAAAATATGAGCTACAATTTCTAATGCTTTTATAAACAAAGGCCTCTCAAGTTAAAAAAAAATTACAAGAGATCAGCTGCTATTACTTTAACATATGCTGCAAGCAAAACAGCAACTGGCTACACTCAGTAAGGATAATACTACATAGATGAACTTCCTACTATCTCAGAGATACACTTCATCAGTATTAATTAGAAATGCAAGACCTCTCATGGCCATGTAACTAAGTCAGAACAATCTCTTTCCAACCCAGCCCACCCAGGTTTTGCTCATTTTATTTTATGGTACTATTGTTCTAGACATATCTTCCAAATGTTCAAGAGGAGTAGAGAAAGCACTTTAAAACAATAGTTCAAATTATTGATGTTTATATGAAGTAACCAGGAATATTCTGGTATTTTCATCTACCTAAAAAAAAAATTTATATTCAGTGTATTTGGTAGCAATATAAAAGCATTGTATGTATAACATCTTTTAGAAACATTGGACTGTATTCAATTTAATTCTAAACACATGTTCTCTAAATAAAATTATTGGGCTATGCAGGGAAACTTTGTACATGTACCTTCAATTTCCTCTGAGAAGCACAAAGGAAAAATAGGAAAGGAAATCATTAAGTGGAGTGAAACCATAACTTAAGAAAGAAAAGTTAAATCAAAGAAGAAAAATGCACCTACCACACTCAACCGCTTCCTCATCTTAGAACAGCCAAAAAAACAAAGTATTATTGTTTAATACTTCATAAGTAAGAAAAAAAATAGCTCTGCAAGCTACTCTAAAATCCTCTTGATAGCACCTATTATATTGATGCATACAACAACATACCAGCACTAAGTTTAACTTAAATATTTAAATACACTCAGTTAGAAAAGGATGCAAAAAGACACTGAAATACAACATGCACTTTACATCGCCTATATGAGAATCTTCTGCTATTCATTTGGTAGAAATGACCTTGCCCAGTTGTCAAGGAAGATCTTTTTGATACTAAATGTACAGTTTGTTAATTCCATTTAATCAAGCCTTAACCTAGAATTTCTAAGAATTGCTACCATGAATGTGATCTCTATTTTTCTGCACTTAGAGTAACTGCTGTTACTGCCCTCGAAGCTGGGTTTTGGAGAGGGCTTTTTTGTTGGCTTTGTTCGTTGTTTTTTTTGGTGTATCTATAGTTGTAGCTGAAAAAGTGCTGAAAGAATTTATATACTCTGTGATTTTTTTCTCTGACATTACCCTAATAAAATAGATCTACTTAAGACTTTCTGCTTATCTATTATAAATCAATAAATGTTTCCTCCTTGATAGTGAAAAACACAATCATCTTCGGGCTTCTACAGAAAAGCAACATATACAATGAATTTTTGTTCACAGAAATGTTATATTCTAAGACCCAGATTTATACAGAGATTTTACAATCTAAGTATCATTCAAATTTCCTTTGGAATATGGATAAACATGCCTAATATATAAATATTTCAAGGTATTTCCATGAAGCATGATTTTTTTCAAAATGTGAAGAAATTAAAGAGATATTTTAAAATCTTTCACATGTAACAAAGGTAAGGTTTGATTACATAAAAGAGCTTTTCCCATTTCATGCCATGAAATGGATACAAGAGGTCATTTCTGCCAGGGGAAGAATAGTGTTTTCAGAATAATTTCTTCATACCTTTTTTCTGAGGACTTATGTTTTAAAATATGAATTTGGAAGACTTCTCTGAATCCTATTTAAAGTTTATTTCTACATTTGAGGTGACCTTATGGTTTTAGTAGGCTAGAAATTCCTCTAAGGTGAGCACTGCCTCATTGACCACATCTGGTGCCTTAAAAGAGTGCCGACAGTTTTGTGGGTTGAGAGTGATAGAATTGCATCCTTTTTCCTCTCCTGACCTTAAAAGCTCTCAATTCTTGAAGTGACAAATAACTTAAAGCTGGACTGAGCATGGCAGGTTGGCTTCCACATAAAATTTCTTTCTCCTCCTCTGTGCTGAGAAACCTCTTACACTTCCCGATATGTATGGTAAGTTTTTCTGTATTTCCATTTCCATGACTTTCAACAGGTTGCAAATACATCTCCTTAAAAATCTCACTAATGCTCAAAACCAGTTCACGTCAATACATATAAAAAGTCTCCTGAATTCAACAAAGCTATTTCACTTAACTAGTGACTGTGCATTTTGAAGTATTCTATTTGGTATTTGATCATTGGCAGCAGACAGTTCCTCACCTATGAGAATGAAAGACTGGACCAGGAGACAAAGAGGTCTGTATGTACACACGAGTATACACTTACTCAACCCTGACTATACACCTTCGGAGTAGACCTGCAAGTGTGGGAGTTACAGCAGCAAGGCTGAGAACAGCTGAAAGGAACACAGGCTTCTGGGCTACCCCTGCTAGGAAATGGAACAGCCTTAGCCATCTGTGCTATAAATTAAAGATGTTAGGACTCCCAAGTGAGCCAGCTAGTGCCAGAGACTTCACACCAAATACTGCAAGCTGAGGTTTAATGCCAACAAAGTGGTGAAGGTTTGAGCTTTTAGTGTTTTGTTAAAAATTGTTCTTAACACTGCTCTTGACTTTCTTGGGCTACATCTAAGGTTGAACATAACACCCTCTAGTAAAAAGATGTAGGAAACAAGTGGCTCTTCATAGTTTCACGCAACTCAGAAAATCATCAACATGTAGGACCCAATTTGAACTTTACCAGGAATTTTACTAGGACTACTGCCTGTCACTAGTAAAGTCAGAGGTTATTACTATGATTCACTGCTAACTAATACAGCTCTGTGTGTCTGAAGCAGTTGTATGCACGCAGCAGATACATGCAGATACATTGCTGACGTTTCAAAGTTTAGACACATGGAGAATTGGGGTAAATCTTCTCAGGCCAATATAGTTTCACTAAAAGAGGGGAGAGAAAGGAAATAGTGTTTATCTGAACAGAAGAAATAAGAGACCAGAAGAGGACAAAAAGTAAAGAAGAGAAAATCTGATGGAGAGCAGCAAACTGAAAGCAGTGAACAAAAAAAAAAAAACCAACCCACAACCCTAAAAACCCATAAGGCAACATGGAGTGAATAAAACACTGAGAAAAGAAGAAATGTGGTCAAACAAATGTACTGTGCTAAGAAGGGAGAGGAAGTTATAAAGAAAATAGTCATGAAACAGGCTCAAGAAACAACAACAAAGCAGAAACATGAAACACAAATACAATGGAAGCTTAGGAATTACGTGTTTTTATTCATTTTAGAAAGATTTCAGCGTAGCAAATATGCTAAACTTTAACTACACAAACCAGTATCACATACACTGTATTCCTGGTATGTATTTTAACTTGAATATACTTAAGATATTTGCAGGGGCCTCACTTAAATTATACTACTTCTGAAGCTCAAAACCAGTGCAATTCCAGGAACTTTCTCAACTCTGCAACAGTGCAGCACCAGATTAGAAGTTTTAATTTTTGCTGAGTTTCTTTCAACAATCCTTCCTTCAAAGAATCTTATTTAAATGTTTCTTGAGCTAACATTAGATTCAACAGCACTGTTGTAGTTTCTTAGAACAAGCAAGTAGTATTATCCCTTAAATTCTATTTCATTTCAGTAAGCAAGAAATTGTGAAATAGAATAAACTGCATTAGAACAAATATATTAAACACTCCTGATTTCTAGTGATGAACAGCTCCACATAGCAATCAACACCCATATTATTCTGCAGATTTTTTATCCTATAGAGTTTTGTAGATCAAACAATGCATATACGCTCATGCTATATGAAATATAAGGTGATCTAATTTATGACTCTCAACACTATCAGACAACAGCATCTCTACCAAGATAATTTGGAAAATGAAGGAGTATCTTGTGGTGAAGGACAGAGCATGAGTCTGAGATCTGTTTCCACTTCTGTCTCATGTGACTTTGACTCAAATGTCATCCAACTTCAGGCTTCCTCAATTTCTCTGTGGTAGTAGGAAGTTAATACTTGTAAGGAGAGGCCAATTCTGAAAAAAAAGATGCTAATGTGCTAATTTAATTCTACAGGTCTAGTTTATTTTTTGTTTTTACTCATAACTACCTGCAGATGGGCAATCAAGTTTCAAAGATGGACATAGAAAAATACTGAGAAGAAAGGCAGAGTTAAGATTGTGCAGCAATTTTAACACGCAAAAGAGTCCTACTATACATTTATCCTAAATGCTTGGTCTTCAAATACAAGCAGTACAAAGCATTCATTCTTTTAGCCTGTTTAAAATTCTTTTGTTGGCAGAACACAATCTTCAATTCACAAGACACTCATCTATGGATAAACTAGGTTACATCCTGTTTGAATGAACACCATCTGGCTGCAGTTAAATATTTCCTCTTGCTCATACAATGCCAATCACCTATGGTAAATCAAAATTGAAAGTAAAATAGGTTTTAAGCCCTAGAAAAACTATATGATGATGGCTTTGCCACAGTAAGTATTTATATTCAGCATGAAATACATAGAATGAATATACTGTCAATGAAAAGACATCTCTGGACAGCTCTGTCATATATGCCACATACATATACACATTTACATATAACTATATACGCAGGGTACAATTATACACATACACATATGCATGCACTGCAGAAATTAACAGAAGTTACAGGCTACGCTAACTAGTGTAAAATATAAAGTTACCAGTAATTTTCATACCAGAGAAAACACATGTATAACATAAGAATAAACACAGTAGCCGCTGTGGAAGTAAAATTAAGCTGCACAAACATAATGTCTTGGCTGATTATTGCAGTTTATAATTCCTGCAGAACAAGTTATTTGGTTGTTAGTCAAATATATTTATTTCTTGTTTTTTCCCCTCAAATAAAAAAGGCGATCAATGTTTTATCTACAAATTAAAGCAAGCTATGAATGGAATTATGACCATGTTTGTGGCAGTGACTATCACAGTCAGACCATGAGTAGCCCTTGTATCCAAGTTAACAGACTGGGAACTATTAAACAAATGAATTGTTCTCTGTGCAGAGTCTCACATAACTCCTAGTCATCCTGGATGCAGTGACAGAAGAACTCACAGAGCCAGTTCTGGCTACAAACTGCGCTCAAGCTAAGATCACCTCCTAAGGCCAGGAATGTTGTTAAGTATTATTGAGTAATACCAAGGAAGCAGGTTTCTGTGGAGCTGGCATGAGCCATAGCTCACAAGTTCAGACACACCAAAGCTTACTGCGTGCAGCCAGGCACATGCACTGCACCTCCCTCCGTGCCCCACAAAGCTCCCTCCCATCCCACATCAGATACACAGCATGTTCACTCTCCCAGCACGCAGAGGGTTAGTCCTACTCACGCCACTTCATGCATCTCTATTCCTTTGCTTTCATTCCATTTTTCTGTTTCCTTTTCTCTGCTGCTTTTTCTTATCATTTTTCCCCAATATATTTTTCCCATAATACTAATGCATAAGCAATACACAGTCATAGCTGTTAAATACAGAGATAAATGCAGAGAATGCTTGAGAGATTTGGTATCCCTCCATTATTTCTGCACTAGCTCAGAGCCTTGGGAGTAACATTATCAATCTTGTCAACAGGTCGGCAGATCTAACTGCCCTTTATCTCATACTTTTAAAACTTATCAAATATTAATGTTGAACTTATTGAGGTCTCCTACCAATAAAAAACACACCACCATCCCCCAGTCAGAGTTAATATTAGCGATTTTTTTATCCACTATATCAAAATCTTGAAAACTACCAAATATGTTAGTGTTTGATTTAAATGGAATCAAGAAACAACTGAACTATAGTGCAAAGATTAACTACAGTAACACTCTTGCATAATACTGTTAATTGAGTTACTTTAATAATCTCAAAGCCCAGCCTCTGCAGGGTTTTGCCTAATAGAATTTATGGGCAGCTTTCCTCCATCTGTTCTTTCACAGCAATACTTTCTCTTTTCTTCACCCTCAATATGAAATTTCACTTCCATGCCTTCCCCTCTATCTCTTTAATCCTTTTTCTGGATCTTCCTCTCAATGTAAAATAATCTCTTGTCAGGGCAGGGTCCATCTATGTTATGAATTTCCTGCTACTTCAGCCTAGATCCTATCACACTATGCATCCTCTCCATTTTCTAATCAAGAAGTGTGATTTCACTTACCTTTCAATACAGAATGTACATTCTTTTGTCCCTCCTCCACTGTAAACATGTTAGAAGGTTTTTCCACTTTAAGTGGTGCAATGTGATAAAAATTCTCTTATCTCTTTTGAGAAAATTATGGAAGAGGCATATGTATATCAAGGATTTTACAAGTATTTACTTTTACTTATATTCACTTTACACATAAACATAGTAAAACAAGGTGACTTAGCCATTAAAGTGAAACTAAGAATATGTCTTTCCATGATGAAAGGATCCTTTAAGGAGTTTAGAATTATGTTGGGTTTCTGCTGTTTTCAGTACAAATAATTCTTCCTTAAAAAAATCTTTGGAAAGATTACTCCTTTTCCTTGACATGCGCATATATACAAGCATAGTCAGCATCACCAAGAAAGTCTACGTTTTTGCTTCCAAATTTATGATACACAAATATGTGTACAGATTAACAACTTTTTTTGATCAACAGATCAACAACATGCATTGCCATGCTGAAAAGTATAAAAAAACACCCCCAAAATTGGAAATAGAAGGCTTCCTAGGAATAATTCAACCTAGCTCCTCTTAGGATCCAAAACATAATTATCAAAGCGGATCCTGGTAGATGTTAAAGTTATTGTGAACACAGTTATTGACTATGTTTCAGAGAGTTCTTTTACTAGAGAAATACAACAGTCCTTCCCAGTTCTAGAACAGGCTTGAGAAGAGAGTCAAGAAAAGAAGTTGTAGGATTCTTCTCATATGTTACACAATTTTGACTAATTTTTAGATTTATTTTCAAGTAGAAGGACACTATGACCCTGTAAGCCCACCTAAGAAACCAGTGATAGCTCACATTTTCTCAGCTTCCAAGATAATAGAATATTTCTCCTTGATTCTCCCTATTAAAACCAATGGCATGTACCCAAGTTTCTTCCTTGTTACAAAGCATGGGATCTGTGGAATGAGTTGACTGAACAGAGCAGTCCAACATCCAGTGCTACTTACCATGTCTCAAGAAAGCTTCCTAGTGCAACTCCCAGTCCTGTCAGGAAAGGGACTTTTAATAGCAGCTCTGTTGAAGTCAACAATTTTTCCTCTTTGGGAAGCTGTAAGAATATCAGCTGGCAAATTGCCCTTTCTCTCCAAAACGCTAGGGAAATTCAGGTCATACGAATGGATGGGATCAACTGCAATAGCAAGCAGCTAGTTCAGGAAGAACACAGAACATCGTTTTCCCCACACAATTGCCCTTCTAAACATTGAGGAATACTATATCGAGGTGAAGGCCTGTAGTACAGGATGAAAAAACAATCAGACGAAATCAAACACTACCAATTGCCCATCTCCTTACATGGAAACTTGTTAAATAAAAACTTTAAAGGACAATAATCAGTGGGCCACATTACAGAAAAAGGGCTAAAAAAATCAGACCCAGCAGTTCTTTCCAATTTTCTGTTCTCTATGTCAACTCCCTCACATGCTTCCCATACTGGCAGCATGATGTTCATTCAGCTGAGCAATGCATGATTCCAGCATTTCCCAGTTTTGGCAAGGTGACTGCTCTGCACAAATACAGACATGGCCTCCACATCTCACAGCTTCTCTGCCGCACTTGGTAACATGAAAAAACTACTCAACTTTAGAAAGATCACAAGGGTGTGGAGTTTCCCAGCTTACGTGGAATCTTCTTGAAAAGCCAAGCAAACAGGTTTTCCTGTGAGCAACTCAAGCAACATCCTAGTCACAATATTTTTCCTATAGCAGAATTCTGGTGCTTAAAATGCCTCCTCTATGAAGGAACTGAATTCCCTCCTGGCACTAAAAACATGTTCAGTCTTTCAATAAAGAGATGGACTTCCCCTCTTTCCCTGGAAATCTGGCAGATGCAATAGCAGATTGCCCTAAGAAATGGGGAAGACAGAAAATTTCAAACCTACACTACCATCTTTCCTCCTTCACAAGGCACCACTGCCCTCTAGATAGTACTTAACTGGACTTTGTTTTTTTTAAAGAAAGTCTGAAAGAGAACAATAAGAAGCATACTGCTTGACCCTAAGGCTCTGTCACATTTTAAAGGAAAGGGGAGAGAGGTAGGAACTTTGCTCCCTTGTTTAAGCCAACTAAGGCAAAGCCAGTGGAAATAAGAGAAATAACAATAGTAGATGTCATACTGTGGTTTGAGTTGTAATTTTGGGATTTGCCAATCAAGCTCAGGCTGCCTATTTGGAAAGGTGAGATGTACCTTGTAAAACCTTTCACTTGAAGGTCACTAAAAAGATGCAATCCATTACAAAAGGAGTGATGCAGTTTTGCTGCAGCAGGTGATTTAGCTCTTCGACACCACCTGTGCCACATTAATTGAAGGCTCTTGTTGAGGGTATTATCCAGATTCAAGCATAGTGGACAGAGAGAAATAGCTATGCCCTGGGATCAGACACTTTTCCAAAGCCGGGGCAGAGAAACTTGACCTAGAACCTAGAAAACCAGCAGATTTACTAAAAGCTGGAGCAGCTACTCTTGATTTCTAAGATCTATGTAAATCAGAAAAGCTATAGTGAAGTCCTATAGTCTGTTGTAATTAAGCTAATCAAGGGCTTTGAAGTTAACAATAGCACTAGGGCACACAATCAAATAGCAAAATGGAATGAAAGATCGAAAATACAGATTAATAGAAAACTAACAGCAATTGCCAAACTTCAGAATATAAAAGGCACAGTAAGGAGTTATAAAATTGCAACAGAAACCTTGGTGAGACCTTTTAGAGTTAAAAGTATTTAGTTTTACACTTAGTGTGCCAGCATCCACTGTTTGCCATAGCATACATACTTTTGCTTTTAACATTACAGAATGAAAGATGGTTGGAAATTTCAGACCACTTTCTGAATATTTCTAGTTGAACTCACAAACACATTTGTATTTAAGGTTTAGACCCTACTGAAGCGTGATAGTTTCTTACATTGTACTCACTTTGTTATGAGTCTGTGCAACTGAAAGAAATAACAAGTCAAGTAAAATATGTAATAATACTTAAAACAGATGTTGATATAAATTCCAGTGGAAAGAAAATATTTGTTTCAATGTATGTGCTTTGTTAGAGCTTACTCTTATGTTGTGCAACTACTGTATTTGAAAGCAGACACTATTGAAAATGAATTTAAGAAAACAGTAAGTAGTTCTGTGAAAGCCTGTCAAAGAACCGAATGTCCTGACTTTTAAAAATTTTTCCTCCTTCATAGGACACAAAAAAATAACCAACTATATGGAGGAAAGAAGGGGAGACTATCTGACCTTTTATCTCAGTGTAAAGTTCACTGTATTAGTCCAATCCAAATTATATAAATGTTGAGCCAAATTTGTACAGTTTCAACAGGAAAAGAACATTCTTCAATCTTTGAAATATTACATATCAAAACATTAACTGGGTTTGGTACTTCAAAACCAAAGTCCGAGGGCTGAGAAAAATTGATAGGTGCTTCTAAAGCTTTTCATTTCAGCTCTTATATTTATTTTCCTACTCATACAATGTGATCAAAAAACTGTTGTGCCCAGGAGAAACTCATCCCAAGTTACAGGGCTGAAACAAACTGCTATTTTATAAGGTTAGAGATCAGGAGGATGATTTCTATTCCAGGTTAACAAACTTACATGATTTTCTGTTGGAAATTTTCAGTGGCTGAATCTGCACTTCTGGTCTTCGTAGTGCAAATCTCCTATAAAATGGAAGGTGGTAGGGTAAAGACACAAACTCTTCAGTTTTCACTGTAAGTTTGGGATTAATAAACACTTAACATCATGACACTATTGCAAAATATCCAGAAGATTTTATAAGAAATGACCTTAAAACAATGTAATCTATTCACAATCTAAAAAATTAAATCCTCAGCCTCAAATTTTTGCAAACTTTCCAAAACCTGCTGCAGTTTATGCCTGCAGAGTACATCAGTGTGAATACAGATACTGATGTGCTATTTTCCATATGTTTTTTCTTTCAATCTGGATCAGTATTATCCTATCAGTTTTTGTCATTACTACTTCTAGCCAGACAAATAAGGAAATCCAAAGTATTTCAGCCACAGTTTTCCAAGTTCAGTTGTGTTGCTGCAAATGCAGGTTTATCATAATCATGTAATTTAAGAGCATTACATACGACAACCATACTAAATTAACAACTCTTCAAATAAGTGTCTTCTCTTACTACAAAAAACAATGAAACTATGCTCACCTCTCCTGGAAATGCTTTGAAGGGATCAGGCCTGCTCTGGGATTGGCATCACCTTCATGTTTGGCCTGCCACCAGGTTGCATCATCCTGGCTCATGATCTGAAGGATATCTCCTCTTCTGAAAGCAAGTCCAGCTTCTTTACAAGGAATTGCTTTATCCTCATTAGGATCATAGTCAAACAGGGCTCTGATAAACATCTGAAAGAAACCAGATTTTATCTTTGAATCAAAATATTGAACCTAATCCAAGTATATCTCTCTTTTTTGCTTTTACTGTTCAAAACCATGGAACTAGATATCATAAAGCAATAAACATTGACAACTGTAAAACATCCTTAAGGACATCTAACATTATAATTTCATACGGGAATGTTAAATACATTGCTTCTGAAACCACAATCCCAATGTAGTAAAGGTTCTGTGATCCGAGGTAAAAAGGACTTTACAAGAGAAGAGTGTGCCCATATGGGGAACAGAAGTGAAGACACTTTTGAACCAAGGTGCTATCAAGTGTCTTCTACCCAGTGTACGATGGAAGAAAATGAGTCCTTGGAAGTAAGCCAAGTCCTCGCAGACAACTGAAGATTACTGAAGTCAACTTCACAGCTGCAGAGTTAGAGCTTAAGAACATGTTACATCCACTTGTAAATCCAGCACATCAGTATTGAAGCGTACAGTACATCACACATTGTCACATTAGAAAAGCTGAGCCCCGAGGCATAAATCACATTCTTGCTTCTGCAATCCAAGCAAACAATATATAACCTCAGCATAACAGTTAGTGCAACAGCTTCTGAAATAGTCTTGCCTACCTTGCCTTCCTTCACTGGCATTTCTTCCTTCACACTAGGTATAATTTTAAATGTAATTGCTCCTTGAGACTGGGCCTGGTGAACATTAAACAAAAAAAAAGAGGAATAAGAATTAAGCTGTATATTTCAATGAAATCTTAGAGGGAAAAGAAATAAAATTTTAAAAATACTCAAACATGACAAATCTATCCTCTCCCAGGCATGATCCATGGAGTTTGACAGCTTTACTATCAAACTTTGCATTGCAAAGATTACGATAAAACTTAAAACACTCAGTTTTATTTGCTTCACTGGTAGGCAGATAGACTGTTAAAAACTGGGACCTGCATGTTTCAGGGGTCCCACTTCTGCACTGAAAGCAGGAACAAATGCTACAGCTAAAATGGATGCATATTAGAAGCAACTGCTGGACTTCTGGCATGGTTTGGACATCCCTGGAAAAATCCAATATTTCATTTTTAAAGAAAAAATGATAGAAAAATTCAAACAGGTTTGTGCCATATTTATCATATAAAACTATCAGGGGGATTTATTCTTTTGGCAACTTTAAGAAACTAGGAAAGAAAAACATTTTTTAATAGACTACGTGTACTAAATGGAAAAAAACCCCTCCACTATAAATCTTAAAACAAGTTAACCATCATCAACCACCTCATCTGTTCATCTTTCCCTGTTTCCCACTTAAAGTGTGTCTGGCTGCATTTATATTCCCACTGCCTCAGTGACATTTTGGTATTGAAGGAAGTGCTAATCAGCTGGAGCCTCTGCTCCTATTGCATGCAGATGACAAGTTTCATAAAACTAGCAGAGAGTAACAGACAGCCAACGACTTAAGCAAAATGGAAACAGGCCTGTCCACTACCAAGAGAGACATAGTTCTGCTGGCACGTCTGCGATCCAAGAGCTCACTGTTTGACAAGCAGCAGCTAAGTTCTTATTTCACCAGCCGTAGGACTGGAATCAATAATTCTGTTACTTTTGAAACAAGCTCTAACTAGCTTTTGATGTTTATATTGTACCTTGAGGAGGTAAACGGGGAAATTGTTCACACCTCTCCTACTGCTATTGTGTTTCTAGAGATTTTAAAATATTAATTTCTGCAGGAAAATAAGTTTCTGTAGGGAACACAAAAGCATAAAGCGAGTATAAATATCAGTAGGCTATACATTTGAAATTAATCAATCACCTCTGTTATTGAGCCAAAACTGTGAGACAGACACTCAGTTCAGCAGGGCAGCAAGGTATTTAAGTACATAAAAATGGCTATACCATGAACATAAAGATTTGTTGTGACCCTCACTGGTTTCTCTGCTCTAAATATCAAATATTTCTGAAAACATCTAAATTACTTTATTTGCAATAGTGTTCCATTAGTGAATAATGAAACTGGCTTTAGAAATTGTGTTGTTTAGAGGAGTGCAAACATAAGCATATATATGGCTATATAGTGAAAATCAATATTAAATATAATCTTAATATACCGGTTAGCTTATTCTATTAAGTACATGTATTATGAATGCACATGGAGTTAACACATTAGTAATTAATAAGTTTAAAACAGTTTGAATACAACAGATCATAGCATGCCTTAAAAACTGTACATTATACATTGAGGTTTGCAATGTTCTGCAACACATTTATAGCCATGTTACCATCATTAACAAGTAATCCATAATTGCATATATATGTAATGCATGGAAAATCATTAAGAGAAAGGAAATAGATGTTTGTAAATGATGGCACTGGAAGAAAAAGCATTATTGTAGATTTTTTTTTTCTAAGAAATATACCAGAAGTCTAAGTCTACATTTTCTTGATCCCCCAAATTAATTTTAATATGTTGAGTGTTTACCAAAATCTGTATTACTTCTTCAGGTTTTTTACCATCTACAGGAATCCCATTGACTTCCCTCAGTTCATCACCAACATGAATAAGACCTATGAAAGGCAAAGAGGAGCTGTTAAATGGTAGGTGTATATTAAACAAAAAATGCCATTAATATTCAGCTTTCTTCTCTCCTTTGTTCATCCACTTTAAGCTCTGACTTATAAGCAGGAAAATATGGTGAACAGAAAAACAGCTACTGTTTTCACAGATAAAACTGAGATAGTTGGTTTACTCACCTCTTTTACTTCCTCCCTCCTGAAAATTAGTACCATTTCTCTATAACTTTTCCAGACTTTTATGCAGATGTTTGAAAAATGTCTGTGCCAATTCTTTTTATACTCCTACTGCTTTCTTATTGCTACACAGCTGCAAGCACTGCAAAGATCACTTAGGCTCTGAGTGCTAATTTGTGACACAAATGCTTCCTAATTTAACAATATATATCTAGATTTACTCCACTACCCCATCTAGGTGTGAAACACAGATGTCCTTGATTCTCTTCAATGAAAAGAGGTCCTTTAGAGTATAACTCAGGACCTCTTGCTTGAGCTCTTGCACACTTTGAGCATCCCAAACTAAACAATGGCAATCAAGGATATGCTGGTATTTTAAGAATTACCAACTGAAACTCCAAATGGACATCCCAACATGTAAAATAATGCAGCTGTTTTGAGTCATTCCATTAGCAGGTTGTAATATTGGCGTATCTTATCATTTCTAGGTGAACGTCTTCAACTGGAAGCCAGCCATGATATATCTCAATCCCCCCCTGTATCTGCTAACTCAAAGAAGCCTGGTTACAAGTAAATTGGAAAGCTGTTCAAACTCCAAATACTTTTGTTTCTGATAGTGACGTAGTTCAGGTGTGCGAAATGCTCCCATTTTATCTCATCTGTTTTCTCAGTTCTGAAACCTGAAAGGCAGGCAGAAAACAGCAACACCTTACCACTTCTATCTGCGGCTCCTCCACGCATTATCCTGGCCACCACAATTGCACCAGTATGTTCATCCCTTTTAATAGTAGCTCCCTTTGGAGGGGAAAAAAAAAAAGTAAGTTATTTGGTTAATCTTACCATAATTTTAATTCATAACACTAGAAAGAAGACTTACTATGTAAAATTGCTAAAAGTTGACATCATGTCAATGTGTGAATAAGCCAAAAATGATCCTTGTTCATGTAAAGAATATATAAAATATGTTGCTTTATTACCATCCCAATGAAATGTGACTACTTTTCCATTCAGAACTGACGTGCAGTTTTGACCAATGACACAAGAATTTTACTTTTCAACTTAACGTTAACTCTAGCATACCTTATCTAAGCCTGCAGCTAAAACAGTACTAAAATATTACTAAGAATTGATAAATAGTTTCCCTGCATTTAAACAGGCCACTTACATACTGTGGGTACAAAAATTTTATTCGTGTTCATAACAGTTGCACTTGACACTCAGAGCTGTCTGGGCACATGCTTATGTGATTATCACTACCAATCATAGTCTTGCTTTACAATGTTACCAATAGATAAACACCAATTTGAGACATGCCCCTGCACATCAGAGCTCACCTGGTATATGCAAGGGACAGAAATGCAGAGGAAGGGAACATTTCCTGAGTTAGTCATGACTGTTTTCATACATTACACAAACACAGCAGTGAGACATTTAGGTAATATGACATCATGGAGTTAAAGCTCCAGTGAACAGTTGTCTAGATGAGAAAAACGTCTTTGTAACCAGAACTGCAAGGGTGCACTGAAAAGAGGCTCAAGATGATGGGGAAGCAGCAGGCTGCAGGAGTGACTGTTGAGAAGGGAAGGGCAGCAGAGCACTGAGATGCTGCCTAAGCTGCACTGCTCACCCTTACAGGCAGATGGGAAGGAGTGAGGCAGGGGGCTGGCCCTGCTCTGGAGGGCAGAATCCACATAATAGCAAGGAGGATAGGTTGTACTGTATAATCACCTCTCAAAAAGGTCATTTGATCCACTGTTTTAAAAATAACACAGAAAACCACCTCCTGGTCAACAGCTTTGTATCTGCATATGATTACTTTGCCATGCCAATGTCATTAGTTACCTGCATTAGCTCTAGCCCTGTTAATCAATAGAGATGATTAGGACTCCAGCAGGCAAATAAATTTTCTGAAAATCTCTGTATTTTGGATTAGAGAATGTACAGTACTATAACTCTGAGCATAAGATAGTAGTTAAGATTTCTTTCCATTGGAGAAGTGGTATACTTAAAGCAAGGTGCAGAAGTACTTCATACTATTCCTTGAATAATGAAATTGCCTTTACAGCTAGCTTTCTGTATTTGTTTAGATTAAATGTGAACATCACGTTTATCACTACTTCAATGTTTCATGGGTGTGAAGCTGAAATATATGCAAGTAAATAATGTGGGTGACAGTTTACTACAGTTAGTGATGTTACCGACAGTAAATAAACTTGTTTCCCTTTCCATCTGCCTCTAAGATGGAAATACAGGCAAAAATGGGAGATTAATTCATATTTTAGTATATGCAAGCTGCATTTATTGCAAACAAAGAAAAGAATAAAAAGAATAAAAGAATTACCACACAACAATCTCTTTGGCTGAAACTTTTACAGTAGCCAGCACTCCACAACAAAATGTTCTGTGTTTGTGCATTTTATTTTACATCTTCAATTTATTAGTATGACATTCTTTCCATAAGAAAAGTAATTCTGCAGTTTACCAGACTTGTTCTTATGTGTTGTAATTAGATCAGGACACATTTGTTTATATTACGGTTTCAAATGTGTCTCAGAGTTTAAAAAAGATAAAGATTTAGCTGCAGCTAATTTAACTTTAAAAAGTCATGATTAGACTTCTATGCAAAAAGAATTTTATACCATTAAGAATATTAAATACAACATTGGTCTCTCCAGCCTATATATCAATATTAACTTCTGATCTGGTAACCACAAGGTGAAGTTTATTATTAATACCTTGAAAGTTACGAAGTACAAAAGTACAAAGTACAAAGATGATTTCTGACAGATATCTTCAGAAGAAAGCATCAGAATGCTAAAGTCAAACATAAATACATGATATTTCCGGTGTATTGCCCATGTAAAAGAGAGGCTCTCTTAATTAATCAAGGAAAAAGCCTTGAATAGAAAAGGCTTTGCTTTTACCTAGAAGTCAACACTATTAATTGCCACTGAACGCAAAAGGCAAGAAATGACTCACTGCCTTTCACTGCAATCCCCTGCTACCCCAGGGTCTAATGCTGATATCTGAAAATGGGTATTTCACTTTGCCTTGTTTTCAGACAGACCCTAGGAAAAACCTGGATGCAATCCAAAGCCACAGTATTGACCCAATTGGCCTCTGGAAGTAATGATAAGGCTCTTGCTTAAGAGGAAGGGTCACTTCATGCTTACGTGATTATCATTACCAATGTGCCGGCACAAAATTAATTCCTAGTGCTGATACAAAAGACGCTCACGAAAAGATAAGATGTAATTTGGAATTATCATCAGAAATATCAAATTTACAGGGAAATTATTTGACCCAGGTTAGCCCACTGTCAGTAACTCCTTTATGGCAAATCAAAATGATTGGGCAGACCCATGAAAAGCATTATTTGAGTTTATGTGGTTTTGCTGTATCCATAATGCACAAAGAAAAAAATGAGTTCCTTAAATTCCCCTTCCCAATTTAGAATACTTAAAAAGAAATAAAATACAAGTGAATTTCTTTTGGAAAACCCAAAGAGTTGATTTTCCAAAAAAGCAGCTTCTCTTGTACTGCTTCCAGCCCTGCTTAAACTATGAGGTATATATAATCTGGCAAGGACTTCTCCTTATGAGATGTTCAGCTCCAGTACTTTCAGTTACATGTGCAGTGCAGCTCCTCATTTAGAGCTTTAAAAATGGAAGAAGGTTAGACTGGACCTTGAGAGCTGGAAAATATTTTCGGTGTTGCTAGCCAAAAGTGTAAGTTACCCTAAATGAGACATACACAGATGTAATAGCACAGCTCAGTTTAAAATACTTTTAAAGGGAAAAATAAGGAGTTTGGGAGCCATATGGTGATCAGACTGAGAAAATGTTTAAAGGTATACTACGCAAAAGCACTAAAAATAATACAAGCTCCTTCAGCAAGGGTCTTTCAATGTTTTTTTGGGTTGCATTTTGTTTTTTTTTTTTTCATTTTTGGTTCCAGAATTCAAAGAGTATAAGTCTTTATTTTTAAAGAGAGAAAGACAGACTAGCCTGTAAAGTAAATTACTAATAAGAGAGTTTGAAATATCAGTAATACTTTTTCATACCTTTCTGTAAAACAAAAGCACATGCAGATGTTGAATGCAAATATGTACTTCAGTAAGTCCTATTTTAATTTATTCTCTATTGAAAATGCAAATAAAATATCAGTTACCTACCTTATACTGAAGAGTTATTTAAAAGTCAATGTCCATTTACAGGTAGACTATGCACACTAAAGCTGACCCTACACCCAAATTAATCCCACTCTCAAATAGTTGGGTTCATTCGCTAATAAGAACCAGGCTATGGGAATTCAGAGTGAGAGGCAAGCAAGAGCTGTAGAATCTGCATCAGCAGAACATGTAAACAACTCTTAAATCACTGCAAATCATTTCACCCAAGTTCAGCTATGCAAATCAGGTATCTAGCTCAGGCTAGGTGTCTGGGCTCCTACTATAGTCCATGAAAATAAATGGGCTGCTCTAGAGAATGAATGACCCTTTCATTAAGGTGGGCATCTTAATTCAACAGCAAAGTTCATTCTCTGGAGCTTCCTGTTTTTCTCTTGACCATACACACAGCATAGACATTAATTTTCAAATAGCTAAATTCATGTTCAATTAATCTGTATGGCAAAGAAGCAATATACTTAACATGAAGAAGCATCCCTTTCAGAACAACTGCATGATAGCTGTAACAACTGGGAGCTGCAAGTAGTGAAAGGTCAGCATCTTAAGTCTTAGTAGAGTGGTTGTACATCTTGGATATCTTGAATACTAACCAGGAACATGGCAATGGCTAAAAAAGCCCCAGAGAGGTAGGCGTAAGTAAAAACCCTCTAAACAATCCGATGAAAAGCCTAATTATAGCCAGGAGAATTTCAGACTGTCTCTGAAAAGAGATGTTTCTACTCCTGTTCACGTAAGGTTGAGAGATATTCTAAATTACTTTGTTCAGATAAAACCTTCTAACATAATCTCACTTCTCTTGAGTGAGACACTGCTAGTACGGCCTTTGGTAATACAGAACATTTAGGAAAAAAAACCAACCTGTGGAAGGATTAACAAAAAGTTTAAATCGTTTATTAAAAAAAAAAGGAGGGAAGTTCAGCACTGACTTCTGTATTGATAAAATCTGGCAAACAGAAGTCTCTCCCACAAAACATGTGCTTCCATCTTTTTCGAGATAACTGCAAACTCAGGTTTCATTAATATGTGATTAACACTGACTAAGAACACTGGTGAGGTGCTTTAACTCAGAGAAAAGCATGAACAAGAGTAAGAGAAAATGCGGCACAGTTTCATACAGAAATGGCCACTAGACATTTCAAACAGATTCATAGAATCATTTAGGCTGGAAAACAAGACATCAGGTCTCAATACTTATTCCAAATTAAATTAAGGGAGTGCCTAATTTTCTTCACAGAGAGTACTGCTGAAAGTCATCCAAAGGAGCTATCCAATTCAAGAACTTCCAGGGTGTACAGCTGATGGACAGCTTACTATTTTGCAGAGAAACAGTCTCTACTGTTTGCATACTCGGCCACTGGATGAGAGAAAGGCTGTGGATGTGGTCTTCCTGGACTTCAGTAAAGCCTTTGACACAGTTTCTCACAGCATTCTGCTTAGGAACATGTCAGCCTCTGGCCTGGACAGGCACACACTCTCCTGGGTGGAAAACTGGTTGGATGGCCGGGCCCAGAGAGTGGTGGTAAATGGTGTTAAATCCAGCTGGAGGCCAGTTACAAGTGGGGTTCCCCAGGGCTCAGTGCTGGGTCCAGCCCTGTTCAATGTCTTTATCAATGACCTGGATGAAGGCATTGAGTGCACCCTTAGCAAGTTTGCAGATGACACTAAGCTGGGTGGAAGTGTCAATCTGCTGGAGGGTAGGGAGGCTCTGCAGAGGGATCTGAACAGGGTGGACTGCTGGGCTGAGTCCAATGGCATGAGGTTTAACAAGGCAAAATGCCGAGTCCTGCACTTGGGGCACAACAACCCTATGCAGTTACAGACTAGGAAAGGTCTGTCTGGAGAGCTGCCAGGAGGAGAGGGACCTGGGCGTGTTGGTTAACAGTCGACTGAACATGAGCCAGCAGAGTGCTCAGGTGGCCATGACGGCCAATGGCATCTTGGCTTGTATCAGAAACGGCATGACCAGCAGGTCCAGGGAGGTTGTTCTCCCTCTGTACTCGGCACTGGTGAGACCGTTCCTCACATACTGTGTGCAGTTCTGGGCCCCTCACCACAAGAAGAATGTTGAGGCTCTAGAGTGAGTCCAGAGAAGAGCAACAAAGCTGGAGAAGGGACTGGAGAACAGGCCTTATGAGGAGCAGCTGAGGGAGCTGGGGTTTAGCCTTGAGGAGGCTGAGGGGAGGCCTCACTGCTCTCTATAACTACCTGAAAGGAGGTTGTGGAGAGGAGGTTACTGGCCTCTTCTCCCAAGTGACAGGGGACAGGACAAGAGGAAATGGCCTCAAGCTCTGCCAGGAGTGATTTAGGCTGGACACTAGGAAGAAATTTTTCACAGGAAGGTCACTGGGCACTGGAACAGGCTACCCAGGGAGGTGGTTGATTCACCTTCCCTGGAGGTGTTTAAGGCACGGGTGGATGAGGTGTTAAGGGGTATGGTTTAGTGTTTGATAGGAATGGTTGGACTCGATGATTGGGTGGGTCTCTTCCAACCTGGTTATTCTATGATTCTAATTAAAGAATGATAATGTATCTGATGTGAAAGTAAAGTTCAGAGTGCTCAGTATCTTCAACTCAAGAAATCAGACAATATCCATCCCAGAAAAGACATTGTGTAGTACCTCCAATCTCAAGTTCAGCAGGAAGAACCCTGATATAACTATGCAAATGTAAGTCAGACTTTATGACTGCTGACTTTTTCACTGCTGAGAAGAGTTTCACTCTACTGAGAGTGGGGACTTTACAAGGACAAGGAATTGCAGGCTGCAATTAGCTCCTGCCCTTTGCCTCTTCCTAGTAATAGGTCTGTCACAGATTCCATTATAAGGCTATTTTCACCTTGGTAATTACACTAAACAGTCTTGGCAAACTGAAGACAGACTTAGCTCACCTTTTTTTTAATACACATATTTTCCATGGCTGTGTTCTGTCTAGTAAAAGCAAGTTCTAATAAAAAACACTCTTATTTGCTACCTCCTTAGCGTAACAGTTGTACTAAGTTGAATACACCTTTTAGGAAACTGCATTAGTTTTGGCAGGAATAGATTAAATTTTTATTCATAGTCACTTCTATGGTGCTACGGTTTGGATTTGTGACTAAAACAGTGTTGATAATACAGGGATGTTTTTGTTATTGCTGAGCAGTGTTTACACAGCATCAAGGATTTTTCTGCTTCTCACACTACTAGTGAGGAGGGCAGGGGTGCACAAGAAGCTGGGAGGAGATACAGTCAGGACAGTTGACCCCAAATGACTAAAGGGATATCCCTTACCATATGATGTCATGCAATAAAAGCTGGGGAAAGAGGAGTAGGGACACTTGGACGGCATTTGTCTTCCCACATCACCATGACAAAGCACGATGGAGTCCTGCATTCATGGGGATGGCTGGGAAGTAGTAAATGAATTCCTCATTTTGCTTTGGTTGCCTACAGCTTTTGCTTTACCTATTAAATTCTCATTGCCTCAAGCCAAAAGTTTTCTTACTTTTATCCTTTTCTATCCCCTATCCCACTGGGGAGAATGAGTGAGCAGCTGGGTGGGGCTGAGCTGCCTACCAAGGGAAACTGTCACAACGGGCCCCTTGAATCGTTTAGTATCCCATTGGGGTGAATGGGCAAGAGAGGAATTCGAGGAACAGTCCAAAGATAACCTTTAGCTCAAGCAACTCTATTGTCCCTTCAAGGGGGCTTAAAATCTCAAAAAACAATATATAGTCTATAGCCCATATACAGTGTATGGATCTCAAGTTTTCAGAAAATCTCTCAGTTTTGTTTTCAAAGTTGCTATTTATCCAGTTCACTTTGAGATGCTATTAACTTACAGTAACTAGCTCACAAAAGTCTTAGTAGCAAATCATGTTTGAAACATGAAACTATGTAAATTAATATTTTAAGATTTTTCTGACACAAATTTAAGAAAAACAACAGTAAGGATTTTTCATTAACACTAAAAATAAGTTCCTCAATTAGAAGTTATCTCATACTATATGTCAAATTTCTTCATGCTATTCAGAATTAACACTCCATCTGATACTAAATCCTAAAGCACATTTGCTTTCTTCCTCAAAGAATTTGTCTGATTAACAAAAAGGAAAGTTTAAAACTGTGATTTAAATATTTTGGGAAAAAAATATTTAATATGTTAAAACAAATTAAACTTTCCATATGGTCAAACTTTTAATTATGCCCATGGGCACCTACAGGCAGTCAATACCAAAATTTATTTTTTGTGTATTGATGCCAAAAATTCATTCAAGAATAAGAGTGACAGTAAGAATTCTTCTTTGGGACAAGCTGCCTCTGTGTGTCTAACAGTCATTTCTCTCCTTCTGTCATCTCAAGCACAGAATTGTGGCTTTTCAAAGTAACTTTGCAGGTATTTCTTCAGGATTTCAATTCATTAAAACAAACATCCAGTACAACATAGAACAAAGTTCTTACTGGTTTGCAGGAGAAAAAGAATATAGTTAAATTTTATACAAGATGACTCCCACTCTACAGCAAATAAAAATAACCAAAACAGTAAAGCATTTTAATACTCCTGTAATACAACCTAGGTTTAGTCCTTCCATTTTTCCAGATATCCCCATGAAGATATTAACTTTCTAGTATTCATAATACAAAGTACAACAACAGACATCTTAAATTTGCCCAGATTTCAATTCAAGCATTTTAAAATATGTTTTTATGCTTTCTTTTCAGTGTATCAAAAGGTCACCTTTTTTTTTACGTGAATGCCAGCAGGCACAGTTCACAACAATGGTCGAGATTACTCTGGGGCTTCATTCCCCTCTCTCATTTTAAAACAAGTTAATGATTTGAATTAAAGAAAAAAGATGAACATAGTATTGATCTAAATGCTCAGACTGGTCCACATATATCATGCTCAAACATTGTGAATGAACAATTTTTAATTATTCATTTCATATGGTTTATCAATTAATGACTGTGAACAGAAGTCACAACTGTATTACTGAAAGTTATGAATAAACATAACTAACATCTGTCTATCTGCATTTCAGGTTAATGCCAACCATTAGTATTTGCAAACTGAACACTCCCCACCCTAACCACAAACACAAAAACCCAAAAGAAAAGACAGGGTTACTTACTAATGGTTCCCTGTTTTTGACGAGCCTGATTATTTTAACTGAATCTTCTTCCTCATCAATATCATCTGGCATTGGGGGCAAGACAGGATCATAGTTCTTCTGAGCAACAGTATCATGTACAGAGAGCAAAGCCTGGAAACATAGATAGTCAGGATATTATTAGGTATCTGGAGAGTTTAACATGCCAACCAGATGGAAGAATTTCATAAAGTTTATGTTTCCATGCACACAATGAACGCATCTAGTCAGTTGTTGATATAGAACTGCGCCTTCTTATATTTGAAAATATTGAGTGCTTTGCACATTAACTTGAAATTACAAGAATTACGATCAGGAGAAAACCCAAGGCTCCTCAAGTGAGAACATCATTCTACTTGTATTAGATAAAAAGTTTCTTCTGTACAGCAGGCAGTCTTAAGAAACAAAGAAGAAAGTTGAGCAACTTCCAGTACTTTTGTGCAAGCATGAGATACACAAAATTAAGCTGTTGTCTAACCACTGCCTTTTTCAGAGGTGCTCTGAAGCTTACCTGGTTACTGAATCCCTTTCATACTAGCTCCCTCTCATTTGAGCCCCAATTTTCTTAGGTATTTTTAATGTATTGTGGAATTCATGATGGAGATTGAAGAATGTATCACTGAAATTATTTCGCTCAGGCAGGGCCTTATTGACTACCTGCCACATGTCTTGCCTCCTCCCTTTCTCTGTTGCTCTGCAGTTCACACATACTTTGAACAACAGATTGTTCAAGGAAAAGCTTAACAAAGTCAGCTAAAAGTTTCAATCTTTAAGAAAACAATTTATGAACTTGCAGAAATTAAAAAATGTTGAAAGTCTAAAATGGAAAGGAAGTTAGAAAGAACATTCTTCTAAGGCTTTAAAAGTATCAGCTATAACAAAAAAATCACAACCCTTTCTAGAAACAGAACTCAAAGTACCTTTCTATTTTGAAAAGACTTGACTACTCATAATAACTTCTTAACTGTTGAAAAACAGTTAGATCATGCTTTTAGTTTTGTAGTGAAAAATGCATTACAACAGAAGAACAGCAACAAGCATATATATAGTTGTATCAACTCTTTCAAGTGCTTCTAATTGCAAGTAGTTGTTCCAAAATACTTAAGTATTTTATATTTTGACCTGGTATTTTTTCCAAAAGAGGGATATTACAAAAGGGATATTTACAAATTTATCCATTCAGATTAGAACTTTTGTAATATCCCTCTTTGGGAAAAAATACCAGGTCAAAATATAAAATATTTATCATTATCCTAAACATCTGCAACAAATATAAAACATTTTGGAAAATGTTGAGATGTTTAGGATAAAGCAGAACATCAGTGTTCTCAACATGGATGACACTAGAAGAGATCATATCAGTGGCTATAATAATGAATCTATTACAACAATTACAATGATGATTAAGAAGAATATCCTTAATAAAGAAGAGAAAATGGTTGCATTTCTCTGATACCAGCTTACTTGCTACTTAATAAAAGGCAGATAATATTTGACCAAATACTGGAAACTTTATGTTCTCAAGGATAATGCACACAGTTTAAAAACACATGACATTTCCCTTATGCTGTTCCAGGACTGTTTTTCCTTAATGGAGGAGACTAGAACAACAGAAAACAATTTGCAGGCAATGCTACAAGCTATCAAGTCGAAAGCAGAAGGCAAAGAGTATATGGTAACCTTGCAATTCTAAAGTTAAAACTTGAAGTTATGTCTTCTTGAAGAAGAGGAAGATCATGCCTGTTTAATCAGAATTTGCTCTTGACTGATTTCTATGCATATTGTACAACTGACAACAATGTTTCAACATGCCCTAACTACTTCTGGTTTTCTTCCAAAGACACAGTTATGAATTTGTCCTATTTACCACCAGAAATTACAGACTCCCTCCCATGAAAGATTAGTTTTACTTTAGATCTGAGGTAAAAACCTCAGACTAGTAATATGTAACTGCTCCTCCTGGAAATGTGTATTGTGAAGCATTACATCTGTAAAAGCCATGAAACCTTTAAAGATGTATGTGAAATATCAAAGATACACTAAAACAAAAGCAGTGTTTGCTTTTACTTCAGGCTACTTACAGTTAAGACTACTAAAACTAGTCTTCTGCAATTATGTTTTTCCACATAAAGCTGGACTGGGTGAATTTAATGAGGTTCTATATTGCAGTTTAAAAACAATGGGGCAGATAGAGAAAACAGATGAGAATAATATAAAGTAAAAGGTAGCAACTTATAACAGTTCCAGAAGAACCTACTCTGTACAATGAAACTTGCAAAACAGATTCTGTCCACTACTAAATGGAATTATGACACCAGTGTTAAAAAAGGTATTTCTGTACTCTGACTTCAAGATCAGGCTTCTGGACACTGCATACAAAAGAACAATGCAGCCCAAGTACCAAACCAAAGTCAATCAATGTCTGGTATTTATGCTGCTTTTCTTCACTCCCAAGAACTGGAATGTGCCAACCCCTTCCTTCCTCCTCCAAAAAAACCATATTAAACTACAATGTACTACAATTTTCAATATAAGATCTTTTACTGAAACTCTGGTATTATCTTATTTCAGTGCAAAGATGTACATTTTTAGATAAGAGTATGAATGTCAGAAATGATAGTTCTTTTCTCAGTCAAGTTTCCATAAGAGCTTCTGCCACCATAAACTTGTTTATGCTGTACACTGAACATGCTAAGATTTCTTTCCTGCTTGCCATTGCTTCTTCTAAAACACTGCTCTCTGCCCACTGCAACTGGGCTTAAAATAGTTGGTAGCATAGACATTGGGCAACAATTAATCTCCAAGCAAAATTTATAAAGATATTTTGATTTCACTTAGTTTATTCAACTAGAGGTGATTAGAGGCTGTTCTCAAGAGAACTTCCATATGTCCTGAATCCACAAAAAAATTACCATATTCAGAGTAAAGGGGCATTTCTTCAGCAGTTTCTCTGTACTGTGTGTTTAATATAATGTATGCTTAGTCCAAAAAAAACTACCTATCAGACTAGGCTTTTATAGAAAATGTTGGAACTTCTTAAAAAACAAATTACAAATGTTAAGAAATAAAACTAGGAGCTCATCGGGACCAACAGTTGCACAGAATAATTGTGCAGTAAATGTACAAGGCAAGATAAAAGTAGTAATGTTTTGGTTTTGACACATAAGAAGTGATTGATTTATTCACTGCAGTTTTAAACTCCATGATACTGATTTTTGCCTATCACAGAAACTGCAGTTTAAGAACAAATGGGCAGATTGAGAAAACAGATTGAAATAATCTAAAGCACCACTTCCAGATGACATTTTATAATTTTATGGTTTGTTTTTATTTTCAAATACTCAGTTCTTCAGAACGATGCATGTACATTTAAGCACCTCTGGAGAAAAAAATTTTTATTTTGGCTTGAAGTCCTATGCTTATGATTCACTAGTGTAAACACAGTCCATACTTAGAACTTGAAAGAAGGTATGATTCAAACTCCTGCACTACCTAAATATAAATATTAATGGTCAGCTAAATTCTTAGATGTGATCTAGATGGAAATGAATATTTGCATCAGACCTCTGAAATACCTAATAACTAGTGCTGTATTTTTCCTGGTAAAGCTATCAGTGATCATTTCACAGTTTATAAACTGAAATTTTACACTATCAACTTACACAAAGGAAATCTGACATTGGAAACATTCAAAGTTCTTTTTCTTAAACTGTTCTGAAACTTTAAACGTTTATTTAAACTGAGAATGTTGTTAACGAAAACAGTTTTATATTTTGAGAAAAGGTGTATCATTTAACTACACTGACTACATTCTGCTCCTCCAAAACAATGTCAAATTTTATATTTTTTTTCTTCTGTTTATGAGATCTGTAAGAGTAAAATCACACCAAGTAGCCTCTAACCTGTAAAAACAGCTGCTTAGTTTTTAAATACGCATTATTAAAAAAAAAAATTCTCAATTTAAGCTTTACTTTTCAGAAATATTTTGCATTTACTAATCTAGGAAGTGTTCTAGAAAACAGTAACTTAAATAAAGAATCATAACAGAATGCACAAATAAACAATGCCTTTTTCTATATGGTACTTCAAAAAAACCACAAGATCAGAAAAATAAATAATTAATAGCATTATTGGCATAAAATTTGTAGGGACTCAAATCAACCTTTGAGTTGAAAAAGCCAACAGCTACAGCAGATTTCAACACTGCCAACCCAGCTGCTGGTTACCTTGCCTATGGAGCAGATCACTGTCCTGGCAGCGGTGTCAGTGAAATGGAACAAAATGGCCCATGACTTTGCTGCCCCAGTCCACGGCTCAGATCATTAGCACCAGCCACCATCTCTGGCAGTTCGAGATGAACTCCCATCAGGTGAGAGAGAGAAATTTTCCCACCTCTTTGCTTTGCTGTGGTGACTCTGAGGCTGGCACAGAGAAGTTATGCTGCAGAAGCATGCCCCTTGGCTCACCTGGCTGAGCTAGATCCAGAGAGCTCTAGCCACATGACGTTTTCCTTTGCGATAATGTTACAGAAGAAATCGAAAAAGACATGATGAAAATGTTGTTGCAGAAAATCAAATCAGTGAGTTCATCTTGTGACAGGTATCAAATAAGGAAAGCTAAAATAGCTGGGAGGAGACTGAACCCACTGAAAGAAGGACCATCAACAGCATCAGAATGGAAGGAGAAGCACACAAGTCATAACAGCCAAACACGCGCCAGAATTTAGAAAGCAGGAGAATAAAACCAGCAGAAACAGGCTTTAGGCACATAAAAGCAATTTGATTTGGGAACCGTTTGGAGAAGACCGGGATAAAATAAAGTTTCAGAATCAAGCTATACATTTAAGAACAACTGGTAAGCAGCAGAAATTTAACAGGAGAAAAGGGAAATAAAAATTTAGATGGGGGGGAGAACAAGCTTCCTTATTCTAGAGAATTAGTCTTTAAACATACTATCTTAAGTACATAAACTAGATTTTACATTGATGTATTAATGAATTCCATCCTGCCAATTCCTCTCTCCAGTAAATGAATGGTAGAACAGCCATCAGAAAAAGGCAGCTCATGGCAGTCTCTTAACCACCAACTGCTAAAGGAATATGTGCAACTTTAATCCTGCAAGATAAGGGTTAACAAGATAGCAGAAGGGCAGGTGAAAACAGGTATCTCCACCAACAGGCAAGAACAGCCACTTTAGCTGAATTCTCCAGTTTGGCTAAAGCATGAAGCCTAATCTGGAAGCAAAAGCAGAAGCAAGCGATAAAACTAGAGGCAGGAGTAGTCGCTCAGATTTACTCAGTAGTGCTGCTGAAGCAACGAGAGAATGGCTGAATGGAATTTTTTTTTTTTCACAGTACAGCCCGCAAGTGAATACACAAACTACAGTAACCACTTATCAGTCAGAAATGTAACATTACTCCTCCCTAAAACGCAATAATCTAATAACTTTCCTACAGAAATCTGAGATTTTCTGAAGAAAATTACCAAAAAGTACAGAATGTTAAAAAAATCAGTTAACTTTCAAAGAAATGAACATGTTTTACTTTTGCTACTGAAAATCTCATTTACATTATTCATTTGACATAAACAAAAAGCCTTTGACAGCGATGGTAAGAAAAATGAAACAACGTCCATTAAATTAAGCATGATTTTCAGAAAACCAATGGGTGCACTAATTCATGGGGAAAAAAATCAGGGTTAATTTATTTCTTTCCATACTTAAAATGTTATAGGTTTCCTATACATTATTTATAAATTACCCAGAAAATATATATTGTGTGCAAAGACAGCAGTTAGCTGTATACAAAAGGAAAAAAAAACATTTCATATTTGCAATTGTCCAATCTGTATATAAACTAGAGTTGCCCTCTAGTTCAAGCTTGTCTAGCTGGCAATTAAATCCCTTTCTCTTCTCTGATGCAGTTGGGTCACAGTGGTGATTCAAAATGTATAAAACACATACTGTACATGTGTGGTTTTGTATTCATAATATCTACCACTTATTAATGGTCCTAGCACAACATCTAAGTTAGAACAATATTCAGTATATATTACTTTTTCCTCTTTACTGTGGTGGACTTTATTCATGACTATATGAACTTCCTTTCACAAAAGGGTAATTTCCTTGCCTGAAAATGCAGTTTCTTGGTTTCAGATTCACCAGTCTCAGCTGATGGGTTTACCTGCAGCTGGTAGCCAGACGGCAATAGCCAATAGAAGAATGAACTTTGTGCATATTCAGACTCCTTCCTCTGACTCATTGTTCACAGCCCCTGGAGATGCTTCCGAACTCTAACTATTTTCAGTATTCAAAGAAGCATGCAGATGGTCTGTGTCATCTGGTAAAGGTGTTGATATTCTTCCAGATGACATAGCCCTAAGATTTTTCTCAGTTGCAGATAATGGCAAAATAAGCTGTGATTTAAAATCCATAGTGAAGAATCACAATGAAGCCTCTTTTACATTCACAGTGTGATCCATGTAGCTAAAGAATGCTTGAAGCTTGAAGCCCTATTTAAGTAACTTCCAAGAGCACAATAAGTGGTTTTCAGAGTGGAAAATGCCAAGACAGAAGCACTTTTCCAATACCTGGGCAATCTTTGATTAATTCCTTTTTTTAAAGCAATGTAGTGTCCTGACAATATTAAGTGGCTACAGCAGTAGTGTCTATCTTTTCTTGGTTGAAACCACCCTGAAGACACCCCTTCTCCCCAAGAAATCAAGTGCAAAGAAAAGCAGAGGTTGCTGTTACCCTTTCTGAAAGTGTCTTTTAGAAGCCTTCATTTGACAACAACATTATATCTAAAGTCTTAAAAAGAAAAGAAAAGCACCTACTGACCCATGAGGTTGAAAGAATCTGGACATACTGAATTCCTCCAGAAAATAGAAACAGATATTTGTTTATGATGAGAAGGTTGTAAACTTAGCTACAGAGCACTTGTTAGATAGACACCTAGCCGAAAATATTGAACCAGTTTAGTTTTTAAAGCAATTACTTTTGCCTCCTTTGTACATTTCCTATATTTCAAACGAAAAGTAGTATTTCTATATATCAATTGCACTAAATTCAGGTATCACTCTGAAGAACTGAAAAGCTGCAGTAAGCGTCACCTTCGCCATAATGAGTAAGTAAATCTTCTATAGTACTTCTAATTAAAGAATCATAAAATATTGAAATAGATATGGTGCAGAAGAACAAATCCTGCCTATTAAACAATAACATTCTTTTTTAAAGGCCAGGAAAAGAGCAGGTAAAAGCTTACAATTTTCCAAAGCATTTGCAGTAAAGACCCTTACATGTTTACAAGTTAAATAATCATGGTCATCAGACACAGTCTTGCCACTGAAAAAGAAACCCAGGAGTAAGCATAAATAGGGAAAAAATTATGAGACAACACTGGACCGCTATTGAACAGGTTCATCAATGAAATAGGAAAAAGGAGACTGTTGAATAAGTGTATGGAGAGTTCAAATAGAATATGGTCTGGCAAATATGAGGGAAAAGCACCGTTGAAAGAAAAAGCAGCATAAAAAGATGACAACTGAAACACAGACTATTTCCTTTCTATTGTGCAGTTTCTCCATATTTACTAGCTGAACAGAATCACTGCTTGAAGGGGATGTGATTTTATCCCTAGTTACTTTTTTCCTCCCCCTAAACTACCAGCTTTAATAATAGTGTCAACTTTTATGCGCTGTAATGTGCATGTGATTCAATATTCTTCCATAGGTTAGAGTTAGCTCCTTCCTGTGGGGAAGTCCATACACATAACCAAATAATTTTTGATTCACTTTCCAAATTTTATTTTCTGCTGCCAGCTTTCCTGGCTTTCCTTTTGTTATAGCTATCGCTTTGTTCATTAAATGTTAGCTGCTAGGGAACATTCTCATAGTCTTAAATCTAAGATGATTGACAGAAAAAGCTGTCTGTTGGGACATCAGCAGAGTTACCGCATAAGATGGACCTGAGAGCATTTCCAGGATAACATGATGGTTGTTACTTAAACAATATTAATGCAGCATTATTTCATCTCCTTTACAACTTTTCATGTCCATGCTTATGATACGTTGTGTATTGTTATATGCAGGCTCTGTCAGCTCCTACCATACTAAAAGTTTGCCACAACTGGTTTCTGATTTTCTCTGCCTGTCAGATGTGAAAAATCTAAGGCTTTTCTTGTTTGTTTTTTTTAAAAGACTATTTTGCTATAGCAGTTTTTTTTACTTAATTCCATTTCAGTAACATGAACATTCCAAAAATAAAGACAGCAACATACCCTCCCACTGCTCCCTGCCCCAAAAAAAGTTTTCTATAAAAAACCCCTTTGAATTGAGGAGTAAGCAGAATTGGAAACAGGAAGTCAGGGTCTAAAGCTGAAAATAGATAAGAATAAAATCTATTTTTCCTCTAACAAGGCTGCCACTATTTGGGGTAGAGGACTTCCCAAAGTGGCAAATAATTTAAAGACTGGAAACACAGCACAGAAGAATCTCATTCACTTGCCAACAAAATTCTCCCCAGCACTGTCCCTTCTTCCTTCATTGTTGATATGCTCAGAACATCTGAGAGTTATTCATCAGTCAACATTATCAAACCATCCATGCTGTGGTCTTTGCTTATTGTTGTGATAATTTGCATATAATACTTAAGAGGAAAATAAATATTTCTCTCCCTGCTGGTATTTCACAGCACACCATCCAAACTCAAGCAGGCTCTTGCAGACTTACAAACTAATTGCCCCTGATTTTACAAATGAGGAAGATGTAGGTAGCTTTTCAGCTGACATGAAATAAATGTGCTCCAGCTCACCATATTAATGTAGTTAAACTAGCTTATACAGCAAAATATCTTAATATAATAACACAACTCCTGAAAATGGTCCTGCCAGCAAATTTCAGAGACCACTGATGAGTAAGTAGTTATAAATCATAGGAAATTACACTTTTTGAACAGATACTGGAGTCTGTATTACCATGTGTGAGCATGAATATTTCATAAGAGGAGAATAGTCTCCCCTAGACATAAGCAGAAATAGAAAACAGGAATGCATTCAGGAAGATAGGTCTCTAAGTGGACAGGGTCAAAGTGTCCTCCAAGAGCTCGAGATATAGTAACAGCCCAAATGTAGCTCAGCTATTAACTGACCTGAAACACCATTTGGGTTTTCCAGATGCAAAACCTGAACAGTTGTAGGCTAATCCCATCAACTTCCAGTGGAAAATGCTGACTTTGCAGAAAACACATATTTCAATGAAAAATCTCTCATGGAAAATCCTCAGCAGGGCTAATTACAAAGGAAATGTTGGAAAATGGACAAAGTTTAGATTAAGGGGATTTTTTAGTTACATGTTAGAAGAAAGGTTTCATGAACTTTTCAAAGCAAGAACATATTTTGCTTTATATTATCATAGCCCAATATTTTGAGTTCTCTGTATGCTACAGTTCTCATAGAAAAATGCCTGCAGTTTCCCGTACAGTAAAACATATTGTCAATTTTTGCCAGCGACTGTAAGGCAGCTTCACAAGGTTCTGCTGAGAAAGGCTTAAAATGTTTGTTTTTTCAACAGAACAAGTAGCGCTTTGATCAGAATAGACTATAAGGCTACTGTGCAAATCTAGTAAGCCTCAGATGGCAGGGCTGATGGTATCAGAAGTTATTTATCACATGAAGGCTAGAATTTACAAACTGCCCAGCAAATACAAAAAAAACCCAGTACAGGCCCAGACATGGGAACCAGGATGCTTCAAGCTAAAAGAAGCACTATTTATTTTTTTAAAGAAATCGAAACAAATATAGGAAACATTTATATGAAGAACACATTACCCTGGTTTCATTATTTGCAGGTCTAGTTTTGTTTAACTTGTGGTTCTATTCTGAAGGAAAGCCAGAGAGGGGCTTATTAGGTGAAAATGTTTAGAAATGCAAATTGTTTATGCTTTGTGAAACTGAGGGTCAAGTACACCTCAAAAAAAATTGCAAATAAAAGAGCAAATGTAAATCCTGGTGTATACTTCTTTGCCATTTGAAAGCAATTAAAAAAAACCTGAAAACTTAAAGAATCTGTATTTTCTCTAAAGAGCACATTGAAGTTGTCTATGGATAAGTTAATCTGAAAACATTTCCAGTCATATGAGAGTGGTTTTCCTGTCACTCTGAAAGTTATCTTAAGATTACTTCCAAAATTCTATTCATTCTACAGTAATAAGAGAGAAGCCAAACAAAATACTTGAAGTATGTCCACTGCTTGTCTTCTCTATGGCTACAGGTACAGCACACCAAGTCATCCAAGTGCTTTACATTCTCATGTACCATGATGCACTGTAGCCATTCACAGACCCGCATTGCACCTTTGTTAAGTTTATGTTTCAGACTAGGAGCTGACAAACCTTCCAGCAAGCATAAACAGAAGAAACTCTTCTGAAACGGGCAGAACCACCACTGGCATTCTTAGGAGGTTAAAAAGCCTTATTTCCTCTGCATAATAAAAGGTATAAACATTCTTCAGAATAGTTTTAGCACAGTGGCATAAACTTTTAAAATAATTATTGTTCTGCCCATTACACTGACAACCACAAAGTACATCTTTGGCATGAATTTAAAAACACATTAAATTTAGCCTATTAGGGATTAACTTCAAATGGTGAATTGCTCATTCCAATATTTAGTGATCAGGAATGTAACAGCTGTTATAAATACAAAGCTAAGAGTTAGTTAGATCATTATATCTGAATAATATATCCTGAGCCTGACCCTGGGATAACATTATTCAGCGAATTAAAAGATGTTCCATTGTTTTTACAGACTTTTTTGTTTACAAAATAAGTGCCTAAAATGTTAATTCCTACAGTTAATTATTTTAGCTTTTCAGATTTCAAATTATATTAAAAATAAATCACAATTACGCTGGCACTACAGCACTATCTCAAAAAGAAAACAGTTTTTCCCATTTGTTACAAAAGGGACTAAGAGCTACTATTCAAGAAAACTTTTTAATTAAAAGTGGAAGAGAATTTGGAAGCTTTAGAGTATTTTGTTCTTAGTTTGATCATCTGTCATATTTACTACATCTCCTTCATACAGCCTTTCCCACTGCAACTCAGAAATGGTTGGTGAGTCACTGATGCTGCAACAATATACAGGAAACAGACAGCCGTGGAAGACAGAAATTTCACTTTCAGAAAACTAAAAAACATTTACAGAGAGCTACAGTAGGTGGATCCAAATGTGATCTGCTAGAATTTCAGATCACCTGAGCACCTCCTCACTTATGTCTAAACACTATTCAGACTATAATCACACAGCACTGCCCACAGGCTGGCCTGGCCTGATCTGAATGTGAATTTATATATCACTATGTTTTATATCTTCAAGTCATATATTTTATTGCAACATAATAAAACACACCAATCAAAATGCCCATGTACCTCATAGGTTACAAGCACGACAGTGTAAGTTTCAGTACATCCAGTTCTGGCTACTTAGCATCATTCTAACATTGACATGTTAAAAGTCTTAAGCTGTTTTGTAACGGCAAACTCGTCTGACCTTTAAAACTTGCATACTTACACCCTGGAAGTGTAAGCATTTATTAAGAGTTTTCTTTCACAACTGATTACACACATGTGATCATACGTTTGCGGTTATGACAGAAAAAAGCTAAAGATATACGTTGATGCACTTATGTTTTCTGAATGAGAGATAACAAGATGCATCTCAACAAGCTCATTTCTGGTCTGTGTAAAAATCAAATACTGCATTCAACTGGACTGGAAATTCTGTTCTACTTATTGATCTCTTTAACTAATATATATATGATACACCTGGATTACAGCATGTAAGTCTTCATTCAACACTGGAAATAAAAAACAATACGTGTGGCTGGCCTGCATCCATGGGACTCTGCAATTATATTTTAAATCTGGAACACAAATGCAAAATTTCACACAGATAAACTTACCCACTCAATTTCCTATAGCTACAAGCTCTGTCTAATTCCAGAGTTCTGTTTTAATCAGAAGAGATAAATCACAACCATCATTAGTTCATTTCATTACAATAAAGGATGCTACATTTTAGAGCAGGAATAAAACTGTATATTGCATCCAGTTTTTAAAAGACTAGAAATGCCCAATTTTTTTTTTCCAAAAGAAAATGCACCTTACAAAACCTTGGAGTGACTTTTAGGACATTTTGAAAATGTCAGGTCTGATAAATCTTAACTGCCTCAGAGAAATTCTTTTCATCTTTTAAATATTTCTCTATGGATGAAAACATCACGAACTCAACAAAGCTTTATTCACCAGATGCAAACATTCAAAAGTATATTGCACAAAATGAAAATATAGAAATAGTAATCTAATCTGTTGCTGGAAACCTCTCCCAGACTTTTTTTTTTGTATGTTAACTGAACCTGCAAAGTTATAATCACTTTCCTAGACCTGACCCTTTACACCACCAACCCTGTGGAAGCAGTGATGTAGTGCAGTAAACTAACCCTACCTATCCCTCAGCATGCCACAAATATTACAGATGAGCTACAGGATAGTAGAAGCTCTCCTGCCTGCTCCAGCTAACGCTGCAGTTTTAAGCCCGATCAGGACAGGAAAACTTCCCCTGCAGAATAACATAAAGCCAGTTTAAGTCAATGCCAAACTAAGCCATATACAAGTTTTAAAATAAAGCCTGTGCAACATAATTGGAAAAGACTGATCAGTTATCCCAAGTAATTTCAGATGTGTAAGAAAGAGATGTTCTAGACATCATTTTACTCCATGAACTTAAAATGAAAGAAACAAAGAAACCCTCTCCAGCCATCAACCTAGTAGTGAAGGGCTAGAAAATCTTATGCAAAGTACAGCATAAGCTCAGATACCAGACTTGAGAGCACCTCTGGGGAGGAATTGGAAATAACTGAGTTCAGCAACTTCCTTCCTTTCCTTTGCTGACCAAGTGAGAGTAGGGGAAATCAACAGCCCCTGACTGAATGCAGCACACTCACCTGGTCAATGCGATAGAGAGGGAGCAGCAATAAATTAGCCTGT
Source organism: Piaya cayana (assembly GCA_013389865.1). Classification (NCBI taxonomy): domain Eukaryota; kingdom Metazoa; phylum Chordata; class Aves; order Cuculiformes; family Coccyzidae; genus Piaya; species Piaya cayana. Next base: position 107,068 of record WAAB01012430.1, read on the forward strand.
CTCCCAGGCATGTTTGCCATGACATGGCAGATGGAGAAGATAATGGGTAGGCAAAAACATAACACATACTGGCAGTTCTCTCCCTTAACTCAGAAAAAAACACCTGCAAACTACGGAGGGCAGGGAAACATCCTTGTGCAGGATTAGGCAGTCTGGCCACGCAATGGGCTTGATATCCTGTAGCTGGCCATCTCCTCCTGCCGCCAAGAAAGGCATTTGCTAAGTTACTGCAGTTGTTCAATTACATTAACCACACTGGGGGTAAGGCACTTGTTTCCCTGAAATTCCACTAAGATTACCACATTGCGTTTAACCACTTCCAAGGAACAGACAGTGACAGTGAGTGAGTGAATGGGGGGGGGGGGGAGAGAGAAATTGAGAGAGGAAGGGGGAGCAAAGCGGGAGCACAGACACAAGGGAGGGTGAGAGAAAGAGAAAGCAAGAAAGGGAGAGATGCAGTCATGGCAAATGACCTGTCTTCAGTCTCAATCCAGTAAAGCTTCAGAAGTATGAAGCATGTAAACAGTCTCTACGGAAGTACCTACAGCGAAGCCTAGGATTGCTGCAATTCAATGCACCAAGAGTTCCTCTTGTAATATGCCATATACATTGCTTAACCCTTGAGAGGTAAACAGCTTGTCACTTTGCCAAAGTATGGAATAATCAACTGTGCAGAAATCTTTAAAAAGAAGGCATAATTGATCTTCAACATTTTATAGCACTTTCAGGATATCAGAATGTTTCAGATTTTGAGAACAGTGTTTCACAGGGAACATAAAGAAGCAACTATCCTAAAATAGCTCATTTCCACTCTACAGTTTTCCCCTAAAATTATCAACTGCTGCATTTAATTACCATTGCAATATGCATCTAGAGCACTAAGGTGGAAAGATGTTACCAGTGTGCATTAACAGTGATAGACAGGGAAGATCCTGATCGGATATAAGGAAATAGTTTTCAGTAGCACAACAATTAGGAACAAATAGGCAGTAGCTGAACAGAGTATTTGTGGAATGTCTGTTCCCAAGCATTTTCAAGACCTGGTGGGAGAAAGCCCTGAGCAACCTGCTCAGAATGCAGTTGCTGATCCTGCTTTGAACAGCATGTTGGACTAGAAAACTTCCTTCCAACCTGAGTGACTGAATGGTTCTATAGTCTACTGTCAGATAAAAGGTATCAAGTTCTCTGAAAGCACCACAGAAAATACTATTAATTTTTCAGAGAGCTTTAAAAAAATAACATCCATCAGGAATTCTGTTCAAGTACCAGGTTGCACTACTTATGGATGATGCAATTAAATCAATAGTACGATTGAAAAGCTTCAGTAAGAGCACATTTGTAAGAAATTTATGAAGTGCATGCAGTAAAAGTTAGCAAAAGACAGAAAAATCAAGTTTTGGAATATCCACTGTAAATACACAATGGCTTCCCATCAAATTTATTTTCTAAATGTCAGTAACAGCACAACAATTTACAGGTAACATTAAATATGTTATTTCCATAACAGGTATTTCTGAATGACACTGCATCCCTTCTTAGAAGCACACACATTTGTTAAAGCACGCAAAACTTGCCACAGCCCAAGGAAGCAGATGCAGACACACATGCAGAAAGCACTTTGCAGGTGCAACATGTCCTCACCTTGAGATTGGGTTTTGAGAGGAGTTTCAACAGTTCTCTGATCTCACCGGTCAGAGGCTTGCTCTGCAGTTCCTCAGCCAGCTGGGTGGGACATGGAATCAACACAAAGACCATTAGCAAAGCCTTGTTTCACCCAGTGCACCAGTGACAACCCAGAATCTATCTTGTTCAAGGTTATTACTTTCCAGCATGTTCAAACAGAAGCTAGCATGAAGAAAAACACCATCAATCACCGTGCTTCTATTTCTGGCCCTCAGTGGACCAGATTTAAGCCAGGCCTTTTGGCTCAGTTTAACACAAGTAATCATTTCTGGCAAGGGTGCAGCCAGATCACATTCTGATTTATAGTGATGGGGGCAAATCCCAGCACTTCATTTAAGTGAATGGTCCTTTGCGTGCAGACAAAGGACTGCTTGTAAAAAATGACTGGATCAAACTTTGACACTGTCTATAAAAAACAGTTTTGAATGAGGTGGTGAAATCCACACTGCTTCCAAAAACCCACAGTAGCTGTGCTGTTTAGGACTGGGATAAGAAAGCAAAGTGCCCCTATAGTGCAAGCAATCTGAACCTTTTATTATGTTTACATATACACTGGAAGGAGCTTGTTAAACGTGAAGCAGGTTAATCATGGTATAGTCTATAACAGGTCATTAGCAATTCAAGCCCCCAAAATGCACAAACTATGATCTAACAACAAGACTAGTAATTTATATTTGGTTGTACTATGAAGCTGTGGTTTGGTGAACAATAGAGCAGCAGTCTAACATTTAATCCCATGGCTATTTGGCTCTTGTCTTGAGTTTTTCTTATCATGACTTTCTCAGCTAATTTGGACTCAAGAGGCATATTTTACTGCAGGATTTCAGTCTCAAACTATTTTTCCAGAAGAAGGAAAAGCTAAAACATATTTCACAATACTGAACTTCAGTTTAAAATTCTGAAGCTACATGGCTCATAATCCAAAATGTGATTTCAGATAATCATTTATTTTCTTTGCATTAAATCAGTACCATAAAAATGTCACAAAGACTGGTTATTTGCAGCAAGTAATTTCATTTGTGTAGCCTAATTCTAAATTTGTACTTTAATTTTGTATAAACTTTCAAGATAAATGGCTAGAAGTATATTTTGCATAATTTTATATAATAGATAATTCTAAAAGCAATTATAGACATCAGCCACTGTTTGAATACCTTTTTTTTTGTCCTCACATTAATACGGGGATAAAAGGACTGAAACAAAAATTCATCACCTACAGTCCCACAACCCTTTAACTGTAATTCATAGATAAAAATGGCCATCAAATACATCAATGCTAATCTTAACAATATTTGTGTCTTAATATCAAAAGAATAGAAAATAATCTCTGTAGGAAAGGTTAGAATGAAATATTTTAGGCACATAAAGCCAAGTATTGTGGTAATCTGACTGCAATCTGGTCCATGCGTTCTATGGAAAAGCTCTGCAAAACTGAAAATAATCTGTGATCGGAATGACAACAGGTACATTACACAGGTTCCCCTCAGTTATCCTTCATTCTGCAGCTTGTACTAGTCATCACTAGAGAACAAAATACATCCATTTGTGTCTCATTCAAGACTAATAATTGCTCAGTAACAGTAACAGCTTCAGTATTTCTCTCTCAGGTAAACTGTGCACAAGCACCTATTAATCCAGCAGAATTGGCCTTTGCTTTAGTGATGCAAATATAGATGCAGGTTGGGACAGTGAGAAAATGAAAATTTTTTATTGCTTTAACAGACATTTTAATCTCATCATTTAGAAAATATTTGATCAGGGATTAAACAATTAAAAATCTGTTTTCACTCATATAATTTACAGGGTTTTTCAAAATACTTCCCTAGAAGTCTTACAGGCACAAGTAACACCCCATGATAGAAGAGGAGGAAGACGAGAAGGAGGACAGAACCATGTTTCCAGATTAGCAAACTGGTATCACCAGAGCTGCTTGTTGTGCTTCTGCTACTTTTGGACTGGATTTTCATTTGTTGTTGTCATTGAAGTGTCAAGATTTGTGACAGCTACCAGCCCTAGTACAATCTATACAGCATACTTTGGGCACACTGACACCATGCTTATCACCTCCTATGCCGATGACTACAGGAAAAGCTGTCTGAAAAACACCTCTGCGATTCTCTGTTGAGGGAAGAATAACATTTCAAGTTCTTCATGAAGAACAGCCCCTACAGTGAGAGGAAAACAAGCAAAAGAGAGGGGTGGATGTAGAGCGAGGCTGATGAGCTGAGGAGCAAGGGGGCTTGGAAGTTTAAATCCCCTGGAGTAAGTTCTGAAACTTCTTTTGCCAAAACAATACTTCTAATAACCCAGAGGCCTTATCTGCAATATACACCTGTACTGCCAGTAATGTTTAGGTAATTTGTGTGAAATCAAGAGTCATATGTCAGACGGTGCTGCTCCAAAACAAGAGGCAAACAGAATCTCTAATGGGAAATTCAGCCTAAAAGTGATGAGGGGTGAGGAGAGAGAAGGTATGGCAGCTAGAAATATTGAAATGCTGAGAAATGAAGCCTCACCACAATTGTTGCCTCTGACATTGCTTTTAAAAATAACATAAGAATAAATATACACTCCTTAAACAGCTTTTAGTTATGTTTCATTTTAATTCAAACAGGAGGATATCTCCTTCTTTAACAATCAAATAGTTACTGCCTCTAGGAAAACAAAGTATTAATTTAAAGCCTATTGAAATAAACATGTGTTTTGTATCACCAGCATGCTCTGAAGCTGACAACTTGTTAGGCACATGTGCCAAAAACTGGATAGCACTTTAATCCTGGAACTTCATAACGTTTGAAGTTACAAAACCCACTGCATCTAAGTTAAGTGTCTTCAAGTTTGCTGAAAACTACTGAAACACAGAAAATCCTGCAGTGTGCTAGCCTAAAGTCAGCTGCACAGGACATCCTCATCCTATGGGATGGTGCCCATAAAAACCTGCTGTTCAGCTGCACATAAGCAAAAATGAAGAGTCAGCAAGAGGCTCTTTGAAAAGAAGCTGTGCTTCAAAAGTAGGCAGATGTCTAGAGTCAGTCACGTCCCAACATAGGTACATTTTAATATGTACATAATAATACATTCATAGGGTTAAAACCCCCTCTCAACTGAAGAGTGACAGGGTACTTTGGGGATTTCAAAAACTATACATCTTAAATGGGGCTGAACAAAGAATGAGATTGCTCAGCATTTCTGAAAATATCAAGAACTAGCTTTTGCATCCAAAAAAAAGAAATTATTCTTATTAAGAATTTTAGCCCAGAGATCCATAACACAAATGTTAACAAGTATTATTAATATGTCACCAAGAACTTAATGGTGAGAGCTTCAACCAGCTTTAATTTTCAAAATTACTATCAACATTATTCAAAGCTACTTGAAGGTTAAAAAAACATTACTAATATATATCTGATGTCAAAGCTAATGCATCATTATATTTGGTATGTTATATGATATTGCTCTCCTCCTACTGAAACATGATTAAATTACAGTATAACCTTTTTCCAACAGACTTCAAATATATTTAATTTAGTTTTTGTTAAAATGTTATCATTCTCAATTCATAACACCTAACCATCTGTAAAATGTAAAACTAAAAAGCTATTAATAATACAGAAAGATAGTTAATATTTTAGAGCATCTATGAAGTATGTGACTTTTCAAACATGCCGTATTTGAAACGGATCCCAATACACATTGCCTTTTCCAAAAAAACAACTTAAAATCATCAACTACAACAAAGTTTTCTGGATTTCACCTACACCACAGTTTATTAAACATTTTTCTATCCTTGCCTACCTCAGGTTCAGTCATAGTTTATACAGGTGTGTGAACAATTCATCTGAATCCTAGAATTAACCAAATAGCAAGAAATGGCAGGTTGGATTTTTTTCTTTAGAATAAAAAATATAGTTACAGGAAATTAACTACTCCATCAATGCCAACCACTTTTACAGTTTATTTTTTAGTTATGAAGGTAATTTAGAAAGCTCCAATATCAATAAATTACTGCTGTACTTTTTTGTAAATAGTTTTTGGTGTTTTTCTTTTAACAAGCCTCCTTCTTAGGCATTTCATAGGCTTCATTTCTGTAGTATTATCTGTCATTTTTCATGTTCTGTCAGCTGCACTGCTATCTCATTTGTCTTTATTTTTCCAAAGCATTCCTCTTGTCTGTGACTTTCTCAAAACACTAATAGTTGACAGTTTTTCCCCTCCCAGTAGAGTTCCAACCTGTAATTTCTATTACGTAGTTATTAAAGTAGAACAAGAGGCTATCTAGATGCAGTGGTTTTATAACAGGCAAGTGAATAAAAATCAAAGTAATACCAGCAACAAGCCTGGTGATGACAGCACCTTTGGAAACATTTGCAGCTTCTTATGATTTCAGCTCAGAGGATTACAATCATATGTTTGCACTACTAGGAGTTCTGCTCGCAGACAGTTTTCTGGGAGACTTGGTACCAGTGATCTCAGCAGGGGACACTTACATCATCTGCCAAGGCTGCTGCACCATGGAGTATGGGCACTGGGTTCTGTTTCTCGTAATAATGCAGTTTTTCATGAATCTGGAAGACAACAGCACATAATGAAAAGTATATTTAGCAGCATGAGAAATGGTATAAAATGACCTTGTTGAGCTAATTGATCTGTTGATTGTAACTAAAGAAACATCCTCATGGTAACATACAGACAACAATCATGTAAGTGTAATTCACCATCATCCTCTGTTGAAGTGCTAAGAAGTATGAAATAACATGGAAAAAATGCTCATTATGTAGACCAACCCACAGAAAAACTAAACATTTGTGATTTTTCTCTCCTGGCTTCTTATGTCCATACTTCAAACATAATTGCTTTAAGTATCAATTACAGTTTATATCACTGCTGAAAACACAAAGCATAACGTGTTTATCCCCAAGATGGATACAACCCTCCCCCAGTAAATTATGATTTATGAAGAGAAATAATAGCCTGCCACCCACATCTTGACAGACAGCTTGGTGGAGCGGGTGCCGTCATTAAAATAATTCAGAAACAAGGGCAAAGTAGTGCTAATATTAATTCTAACACATCAGAAAGAAAAAGGCAGTCCTTCAGCAATTTGAATTAATTTAGGAGCATTTAAAGTTTTAATGGGGAGTTATCAACTTTAAAAATGCAGTGTGCTTCAGTTCTTTCAAAAGGAGAAAGGTTACACCACCATTTAAATACACAGCCTCTTGCTGGCTCCACAAAATTTAGATTTTTCCAGTGTGAAAGCTTAAAAGAGACAAAATATTTTAAAGCTTCTAACAAGTTTTTTAGAAGTTATTTCAGAATGGCACAGAATAATATATTAAACATTCCGTTTTATTTACATTACTTTCCTGAAGATACACAGATGTACAAACACTAATTAAATTTTTTAAGAAAACCCAGACAACAGTAGTTTGAACTGATGCAAGCATACCCCATTCTTAGATTTCTACTTAAGTCCCTCTGCTCTGAAGGAGAGACAGTCTCCAGATGGCTGGAGAAGTTGTAGAAGGAGCAACAGCAGGTGCTTGGCGAGGAGGGCAACATGAGGTCTGACAGAGGCCATGGGGCTCAGGACTTGGCTGGAAAGGCCCCCCCTCCCCTTTGGATACCCCTCCCTGGTGCACTGCTGGGGGAGTAATGGGATAAATGCCAGGCAGCAAGCACAGATGTAAAGAGCGGCTAAACCAGCGGTCTTTGAAGGCTGAGAACGTTTGGAGTTGACAGGATTGTCAACTGTTATGCACCAACTGTTTCCTCCAGCCTTCCCTCTTGTAGTTGCTTTTCTCTGCTTACTTTTACCCTAGGCAGCACTCATTCCTCTTACTGCCCAGGATTCCCTCAGTCTTCTCCCCAGCTTTCTTGTGAATTTAAACTGAATTCCTAACAACTGCAAGTTAATGCCACATCAATGACTATTGTGCTTGCCGTTTTTTCTGTCTTCTGCTGAACTTAATAACACTAAGTCCACATCTGGTTTTGTTTATTTAGACTATACATTCCTTGAAGCAGAGGCCATACAATGCTCTGTTAATGCAACATGGCATAGCAAGATCTACATCATAGTTGATTCCTTCATAATTTCTGCAACCTTTATAAAATTATTTCTGTATGTCATTGGTTAAAGGGTACCAAAGTTCTGAAAAGACAAGGTGAAACACAAAGACACCACAGTTTCTCAACTAAGCTGTAAGATTATTTGTTTCAAACAGCAAGCATTTGTACCTCATCTAGAAAGTAAATGCAAACCATTATTATCTCCAGAACATGAGTCTGAATTTTACAGCACTTTCCCAAACATTGTTTACTCCACAAAGTAAGATGAATCTGTATTGGATGTCACCAAAAGTATAAGTGACTGGAAAACTTCATATTTCTTGTTCAGAAAGCACAGAAACTAAACAAAACAAGGAGCTGCAGCTTCCTGAGTGCAATAGAAATTTGTGATTTACTTAGACTGCGAACTTGAATAACTAAAAGACATAATAAATCAAAAAGTCTCAAATCTATCATTTTTTTTGATTGCATTGGCCAGCATCTTGATTTTATGCAGACTGAGCTTCCGTTAGCTCTGAGGTTAAAAGCAGTCACTTATGGTACCTTTCACTTTCTCAAAGAAAACAGAAGCTCCACAGTCAATGATGCTGTTTTTACCCTGGACAACCTGCAAGTGCCTTTACTGGTAAAATTAAAACAAGAAAAATAAAAAAGGGGAAAAATAAAAACCAAAATCAAACAAACAAAACAAAAAAATGCTGGGACATTCTTGCATAACCCATCTTTGAAAAATGTTATAATTTGTACATTTATAACAGGATTTTAAGAGGAGTAACTTTAACAAGTTACTGGCTCTGCCTATAACAAGCAAAACAAATCTTTATTTTCCTAACAGTGGATACTGGAATATAGTTAAGCATTTAAAGAAAATCATTAAGACTTTGTTTTTTTTATGGAGGAGTTGTAGAGAGTAATGGCCTAACCAAATCTGGGGCAAACAACAAAAGATAACCAAGTAAGCAGAAAAATTGAACTATTACTAGACAGTTCTAGATATTAGTTTTTGCTACATCAGGTTGGAACTTCTATTAATTTACTGTACTGGCATGATGTGTAACTCTAGGGATAAATGTTACATGTTCTGGAAACAGACTGCAACTTCAGCACACTTCAAATAAAGATGCAATACAGGTGTAATTTAAAGGATTTATCTAAGAAAATTTAAAAAACACTGGTGTGTGTACAAAGTTGCAATCAGTGCAAGATACAAGGATTACCTTTCATATCAGTATAAAATCACCACATGCATCATAAAACCAGTTTTTTCTTATCGCCTTTGTATGGTTACTGCCTACCTCTAACTTCTGTATGAGTAATGTATCTCTAATGTATGCAACACTTGTATACAACAGCTTCCTGAATGCAGTAAGACAGGGCATTTCATGCAATTTAGCTAACAAAGCAAAAGTTTCAGTGAGGAAAAAATGCATTTTCAGGCAACAGCTTCTCTCCATTTGTCTAAAAATATATTCCAAGAGGTTTTAGTCCATAATTTTCCACATAGATCACAGTAAGGCTGACTGGCCTCTAGTCCCCCACATCTTTTGGCTTTTTTTGAAGATGAGTACAACATTTGCCCTTCCCTAGTCACCGGGCACTAGGCCATCTCTGTTGCCTTTCAAGAATGATAGAGTACACTTGCAGATTCATCTGGTGGCCTTGAATTTCCCAGACTTCAGAGTGATGTATGACTGCATTTATAATAACCACCTTTAGAAAAACTACTGTGTACACAGCCAAACATTTTGGCAACTCCTCCACATGTCTTTCAGCTAATTATTTTCCCTAATATGAAATTTGTAAATCATGCTAATATATGCAAAACTAGCATTATATTCCCAAAATTCAATTCCTACACAAATGGAATTTGAAATGTAATTATCTAGATTGACTACACTGATGAGAATGAATACAGCATAAACAAAGCAAACACAGAAATTAAAGTAAAATAGAACAAGGTGGTGCAAGTACTTTGTCCCTTTACAACTCTTACTCAATGAAATTAAACTGTAACAGAAATCAATGCCATTCTGAAACACTTTGAGAGAAGTATGAGATTAGATTCAAGACACTGGAAGAGACAGCATTTACCTATTCAAGAGAAAACATGACATATTTGCAACCACTTGTTGACTTTCATTCTAAAGAATTATTAATTAATTATTAATACAAAAGGCAAATTTATCTTATATTCTACGGTTATATCAGATGTCCATTAATTTCAATAGTATTGCCTTCGCTATAGTAGAAATGTATGGGACAAATGGAGAATATAGGACTCTCTCATGCTCAAAACCCAGAAAATATAGTACATCTGTTTTAAGTTCTTTTGACATTTAAACGTGAAGCTTTAACCCTGAAAATTTCTTCACAGATGAGACACAGTCTGTTAAAGCAAAAGTTACATATTGTAAATAAAGCATATAAAGCTGTTCTGCTGAACAGATGACTCGGTTGCTGGGGTTTTGGGGTTTGATTTATTTTTTTATGACTATTCTTTTTGCTATAGGGTACTTAGGGAAGACTTACGAGGTTCTGCAAAGACTGACAATCTACTGTGAAGATATGCCCCAAGAGGGAAAAATAATAATTTCATATTCATACAATTTTTGGCACATTTATAGTCAAGGGAAATTGTTTCTGGATTTTCCCAAAGAGATTGAATTAAACTTTCTATGACAAAGTACAGTAGAAATACATTTTCTGCAGTGTCCCCAGCCTGGACTATTTCAAACCCCACAAGGGAGATTTCTGAGTTAAAAACCCAATAATCTAAAGTAAAGAAGCTTATAAGTACACTTAATTTCTCTTCCTAGATGTCTTAATTTCCAGATATAGTTGCAATAAAATGTAGTATTTAGTGGGCTCTGGTACATACTTGACTCCAGAAAGGATAGCTTGTACCGGTATCACAGTCCAAGACCTATTAGCAATCTTTTCATAGAATCATATAATCACCGGGTTGGAAGAGACCCACCCAATCATCGAATCCAACCATTCCTATCAAACACTAAGCAATGTCCCTCAGGACCTCATCTACCTGTGCCTTAAACACCTCCAGGGAAGGTAAATCAACCACCTCCCTGGGNAGTACAGTAGAAATACATTTTCTGCAGTGTCCCCAGCCTGGACTATTTCAAACCCCACAAGGGAGATTTCTGAGTTAAAAACCCAATAATCTAAAGTAAAGAAGCTTATAAGTACACTTAATTTCTCTTCCTAGATGTCTTAATTTCCAGATATAGTTGCAATAAAATGTCTGAAAGCAACACAGATGAGGAGGATAGGCATGTACACAGAATAATATCATTTTCTAGTACCCCAGATCCTTCTGGGAAGGAATGCCCATAATAAAAAAATAATTTTAGTAGTATTTAGTGGGCTCTGGTACATACTTGACTCCAGAAAGGATAGCTTGTACCGGTATCACAGCCCAAGACCTATTAGCAATCTTTTCATAGAATCATATAATCACCGGGTNATCCCTTTGCAGAGCCTCCCTACTCTCCAGCACATTGACACTTCCACCCAGCTTAGTGTCATCTGCAAACTTGCTAAGGGTGCACTCAGTGCCTTCATCCAGGTCATTGATGAAGACATTGAACAGGGCTGGACCCAGCACTGAGCCCGGGGGAACTCCACTTGTGACTGGCCTCCAGCTGGACTTAACTCCATTTACCACCACTCTCTGGGCCTGGCCATCCAACCAGTTTACCACCCAGGAGAGTGCTCCACTTATAAGGTTTCAGGAACATTTGAAATGGAGCTCCAATGTGGACTATTCTCATCATAAGATGATCGCACTCAAGAAATGCAGTATGTCAGACATGTTATGTCCTTCTTTGGAACTTGAAGACATGTAGTCTTCAACTGCTTGATATATCTACAGCTCCATGCATAGGAACAGAATATTTTAAAGAAAATACTAAAAGTGTTAGCAAACTGAAATCAGAGTTCCCAGTAAATACTTAGAAAAAATAGTTTCCTATCCATAACAATAAGCTCTACTAAAGATGCAAAAAACTACTAGAATTAATGGAGCTTCAGAAGTTCTCTACATTAAAGCAAAACCAATTTCCAAAACAGATACAGAAGCCTACTTATGAGAAATAACTTTGAGATGTAAACAGATCATTCAAACTTCTGCCTCTTAGTTTTTACAACCTTCTCCACATCTCTCTCTACTTCTTTATATCATGACATTGGCTTTGTCGTTCTGTCCTCTCTTCTCCTCTTCTTTGCCATCTCAAAAGTACTTTCTCAGCTTCCTTGCTTCTGCTTTCATTTTTGAGATTATTGACAATCCCTTGGAGCTACCTTGCCACCCATATGCATATATTTATATGAATACTCTACTCTTTGTGTAGGTATTCAATGACCACACAACCTGTCAATTGTTAGAGGAAGCACCCTAGATTTTAGATACAAGAATAGGAGCAAGCACCCTAGATTTTAGATTCAAGAATAGGTTAAAAGAATGTTTATGTTCTTTCATACAGATTATTTTACCTGTTACATGGATTGATCAATCTAAATCTATAAGAGGAACTAGCAAGGAAGGTAAACCAAACAATTTGACTGTCAAGATGTATTACACTGTAGTGGTCCAGTGCAAGATTTAGAGCCTAAAGACAGGCTCTGTTTGAAAAACATGTGCAAAAAGCATTGGTGATAGATGAAAATGCAAAGAGGACCCAAATAAAAACAAAGCCTTTATTAGTAACCACAAACAGGAGGAGAATAAGGTGCCAAAAAGTTCTCTCTTTTTGAGAGAACAAATGACATAGGTAAAGAATAAGCGTACCTAAGAGCATTTATGCAAACACAACCCCAAAAACACTGTGTCAACATCTGTGAGCCGTACTAGCACATAAACCACAAGAAACATCACACTCATTTGTGAAAAATACTCTGCCACTGCACAGCAGTATCACCAACTACTCAGAAATGTCAGCATCTCTGGATAAGAGAGGGTTTTTTTATGGCAATGACACTATTCTGACAGAAGGCACTGAAGAGGATCTTGCAAGAAGTTTGTACTGACCATCATTCTAAAGTAGACAGTAATTCTGGAACAGTATGTATCATCTGTTAAGAAACATCAGAGGCTTACATCCTTTTATTGCTTATATAAACATTTCCTTACTTGGGTATGATTTTGCTGGATGAGATATCTTTTGGTATAGAGATAAGGAGCCTGCAAGATTCAGCTAATTACACTCATGGATGGAAATACGCAATACCATCTTTGTTTAATGCAACAGAACAGTTGGCACTGAGGACTATATTACCACACCATATGCATTCTGAGGGTTTACTTTGGACTAACCTAGTCTACTCTTGTCTGCTGAATACCCATTAGCAGCTAATCTCCTTGCTTAGTTTCAGCAGAAAGGAATCCATCTCATATACTGAATTGCTGACGCTTCCTGCTGAAAACGAACGCAGCACAAGTTGAGAAGATGGGAAATTGCTTTAAACAATGCACTCCTGATCTAAACTAGAATGCCAATATAAAAACAGAGACAAAGCACCAAGACATGTCTAGAAGACAGCTACTGAGAATTGTTTCAGAAAGTCCATAACAGCGGGCAGATCTCCCTTAATTCCTCTCTTCTTTATATCCGTCATAACCTATCAACAACAAGAGTGTCCGAAATCAAAGTACTGACAAAAATCATGCAGCTTCTTTACTTACTTAGTCACTGGTACAGGTACACAATGAAAGACCCAAGCAGAATCTGTCCACCAAAGTGGACTGTTTGCAAAATAAAGTCTTTCATTCCACTAGAGGCACCACAAACTAGGGAGATGCTATAACAAATAGCATCCAGTTCACATTAAGAAGCCACAAAAGATGAAGAGAATGGAAAAAGAACACAGAAGAGAAACTGGTGAGGCATCTAAGTGCTAATTTTGGCTTCATTTGCAAATTGTGTCCTGCACCTGTAGCATCGGGAGCAAGAGAAATAATCCCAACACATATATGACTGCAAAGGACACATTTCTGAATAGTCCCAGCACTTACACAGCGAGATTTCAAGATGAGAATTAGGGTTTTCATTTGATCACTAATAGTATTTGTTTAACTCTGGAATTTAGACACTGACTTCACTGCACTGTTTAAACTGACCAACAACTTTGAGTCAATGAAGAAATTATGGACTACAATGAAACAAATGAAAATGACCTATAAAAACATTAAAAAACTATAATTGCTTGCCACCATCTGTGCTGAAAGAGTATGCATATTTTACTTGAAGCAGAATTCTAATTAAAAGATTGTTTAATTCCTCCATTTTCTCCTCCCAGAATCCTATTGTATGAGATGAAAGGAATCAGAATAACTAGCCAGTTTTTGCTTTATTTTCATCATTTAGGGGGTGTCTGTAAGCACACTTCCACAGCATAGAAACACAGACAAAATACAAAACTATTAATTTGTTCTCAAGCCTTCCTATAATACTTAATATTGTAGCTTTCCACACTAATGAACTTAAATGTGAACAGCTCTGCAGTAATACAGCATGATAAACTCATGAGGTGTAGGAAAACCTGAGCAGCAAACCAAACAACAACTCCTTTCAAATACCCAACGCAACATCTTGAAAACCAACTTTCTCAGAACACATACAGCCTTTAAATTACATTCTATTCAGAATAATTGACTTGAATTGCAATTAGAGGCATAGAATATATTACAAAGAATTTAGCATTATGTATTTTAGAAAAGACAAACAAAACAAATATGCATAAATTATAGCTCACTGTTCCAAATTTGCAAAGAGAATTTTATTCCACATAGTAATATTAAATTGCCTCAAACATAAATTAAGTGATTGCACAGTGCAGAAAGGCTTCTGAGAGAGCATTAAAGAATTAAAATAAGCCTCTGCAGATATTCAGATTCCTCATTTCTGGCCTGATTTTCCACAGCAAAGTTTCATCACAACACATGAGTAATTCTCTCTTTCAAGCCCTTCTTCCAAGGAGGAGAAGCATTAAGTTCATAGTAATTCAAAAGCAGGTGAATGGCATGGAAATATCTCTGCCTAAACAGCTAAGAGTCAGTAGTCAGAAGTCATTCAGAATAACAGCCTTAACAAAAGAACTAAAAACTTGTACTATAATAGAAGAATCATAAGCTTCTTTATCACAACAGCATGAACATATTTAAAAAAAAAACTCAGAAAGCCTGCAGACTGTCTGATATGAACTGTTGTACTGTGCTTGGCTGGGAGGGAGCTCATGTACCTCATAGCAGCCTATATGGTGGTGTGTTGTAGATCTGTGAGAAAAACAGTGTTGATAACACTCCAATGTTTTAGTTATTGGTGAACAGTGCTTCTGCAGCACCAAAGCCTTCTCTGTTCTCACTCTGTACCACCAGCGGGTAGGATAGGGGTGCTCAAGAGTCTGGGGCAAGACACAGCACGCCAAAGAGATATTCCATACCATATAACATGTTTTTCCAAGCAGCCATTAGCAGTCATTGCTTGGGCATTGGTTGGTTAGTGGTGAGTGAGTGCTTTTGCATCACTTGTTTGCAACCCTCACAAAAAGCTAGGATAAGGGAATAACCAACAAGGCACTTAAACATTTTGATAGACAAAAATGTAGACTCCTTATTTTGATCCGTATCTGCTGCTAAAAAGGAGATTTTTGGTGGGGAGGAGAATAGAAGGGTTGTAACTGGAGACCATAATAGAGTTTGAAAAAGGAGGGGCTTCTGATACAACTTGGTAACTAGTTCATTTAGCATGCCTTTAAGTAGCTCGTTCCTAGAAATGTAACGAAGCCCAAGAGCAAACTTGATGGGATTTTAAAAAATTCTGTCAGCTTACAATATTATATCCATTGAAGGTTAAATCCACTCACGCCAGCACTGCAGGGCACATTCCAGGTATCACAGGAAAGCAGCTTGTTAATAAGACCTTAAGTTGTAAAAACGGATGCAATTTCTGCTGAGTTAATTTTTATGTTACAGCAGAACAACCAAAACAAAGGAAACCGCCCCATCGCGCTCTCTCTCTTTCGGGTCATATACGTTCTTCAAGTCCTTTATGTGAAAAGAACCAACAAATACATGTGCGTATTTAGACCCAAGTGTTCTGAGATAATGAGAACTGCTAAAAGATGACAAACCAGGCTCTAAGCATAGTATCATAGCATGGCTTAGTATGGAAGAGACCTTTAAAGATCATATAGTCCAAGCCCCCTGCCATGGGCAAGGACATTTTTCACTAGATAAGGTTGCTCAAAGCCCCATCCAACCTATCTTGAACATATCCAGTGACTGGGCATCCATGACTTCCCTGGGCAACTTGTTCCAGTGTCTCATCACGCTCATTGCAAAAAAATTCTTCCTTATGTTCAATCTAAATCTACAGTAGCACCTGTTCACACCTTAAAGATAAAGTTGCTAAGAGTCCAGGATTCTGCTGGATGACACTTTAAAAGTGTCCTTTACCCAATATTCAGAATCATCCATATTCCAAACAGAACACTTGCAGGAATTTCTAACTGCATTGCAATTTCAGAAATAAACTTTCAGAACTGTATATACAATTACGGTGATTTTTGAAGTTACAAAATGCTGTAATAGAGTTATACTAGATCATATTTAAGGGCATTTTTCTTGTCAGGTTACATTTTGTAAAAGTTACACGATAGTGTGTTATCTACAGATTTACAACGTTATCAGAGTGGCATTATGTTCAATCAGGTGTTATCAATGCAAATCAGAAGTACTGCCTGGAGCTTCAGCCACAGCTTACACTCTCAAGTACTTGATGCTTGAACTTTGATTCAGCAAGAACATGGTTGTGGAATGCTTATACGTGTGACAGCATTGTTATGGCAGAAGTGCCCAGTTAACAGTGATAGCAAATGTGCAATTATTATGAATTAAATTGTTAAAGACAACAAAAGAAGCACAGCATGCTAGAAATAAAATCAAGCAAACCTGGGGGGAAAGAAGGCAGCTCTTCTCAACTGGAAAATCAAATGATGCATTGATTTTGTTAAGGACAAAAAGAGCTTTGCTAAAAATTCAGGTCATGTGAGTTATAAGTCAAAGTGACTTATAAGGAAAGTGCGTTATAAAGAAAAAGTGCCATTAAATTTAAAGAATTCATTAATTTGGAACATTTTGCAGCAACATCTACAGCACTAGAGAATCAGTTTTCCTAATCTGTAGAACACCTTGTTAGCAAGCAGTTTTTACCTGTCAAGAAGATTTAAATGCAGAAAAAAAAGCACCTGATAGGGAGCACAGATGAGGTTGGGTTTATTATCCATTTTGAGAAGAGACAAGAACAGATAAGAAAGGAAAGGTCTAAGTGCAGGTAAGTGAGACATTAGTAGCACAGAAGTTCAACAGTAAAATTCTGGAACAGGCTGCCCAGGGAGATGGTTGAGTCACCATCCCCGGAGGTTTTAAAAGACAGATAGATGAAGTGCCTAGGGACATGATTTAGTAATGAACAGGTACAATTGGGCTTGATGATCTCAAAGGTCTTTTCCAACCTAGTGATTCAATGATTTAATGATTTAGTGCAGTTACAATTATTTTAAAGCAAAGGTTCTAGAGCATGAGCCTAGGATAATGTGGTGAGCAACCAATTTCCTGCTTCACCACTACCTTCTAGAATGACAGTCCCTTCATTCTCTATCTGTAAATAATATTTGGTTAAAAGCAAGACCAAGTAAACACCTTGAAAACAATATGCCACACAATTAAACTTATTTGGGTGCTGTACATCTTGTTGAGGTAGCTGATGAAGACCAGACACATTCATCAGGAAGAAAGGAACAGATGTATCCCAAAGTTATTGTTTAATGTGGAAATTTGATGAACTGAGGCCTTGTACACAATGGCCACACACCATCCAATCCCTTTTGCCCATAGCCAAGTAGCAAGTGACAAGTTCAACAGATTTCTAACAACATAAAGTGCTCCAAGCAAGGTTTGCACATGAATTTTATTCTGCTAACTGTGCTTTGTTAGAAGTTTTTCAGAGGTGTGAGCAGAGTCAAGTACTATGCAGAGGCACCTCAGCATAGCAGAGGCCAGGAGGCCCTGCAACATGCAGAATCCCGGCATTGCTCAACAGACGAACGGTCTGGCCTAGCACCTGCAAGGGAATGCCTTCTAACCTGGTTCCCAGCCCCTCTGGAGAGCCTACAGACACAGCAGCAGCACCCTTGTGTTGGACTTGCCTGTTGCTGTAAATTGATCTCCTGATTCCTCATCCAATCCTGGAGAAAAATTATTCACTTTGTCTTTGTGATGGCCTCCTCAACATGAAAAGTTAGGTACTCTGCCAGTCATTTTAAAGCTAAACCTCTTTCAGTGTTAAGACTCTTTCAGTCTTCCCCCATGGATCATATCTTGCAGCCCTCTAGTCTTTCTAACTGCTATCCTCCTGATTTTTTACTTAATTAGTGGCCTTACCTACAATCTGTCAATCATAAATACATTTTTACCTTAACTACTGATAAACCATGACATGCCATGTAGTTTGCATACAGATGATGATTATTAAAGTTGGATCCTAAATCTGCTGACAGGTTGAAGATTAAAATAGCAAATAGATTTATTTCTTTATTAATTCTAATTTACAGAGTACTCTAACATGCTTTTTTGTGATTTTACCCCCCCCAAGTTTTATTTTGTGAGGTATTGCCCTGTTTCCTCCTTTGTTTTTAAAAGCATTTTTCTTTAAATTATATTTTAATACCTCTGAGGGGTTTTTAATGTAGTTTACATCACAAAAAAAAGAACTCAAGAATATGAAAAGTCTCATCTGAATGAATATGAAAGCATATGGTAATAAGACTAATGTATTAGCTTTTTTTATTTTTGCAATGTTAAGCAAAACAGATTAAATACTGGCTACAAACCCAGTTATTCCTTGCAGAGTTTCTTAAATGTTTATTTTTCTGTAAGAAACACTTTTCACTTTGAATTCATTGTTCCTAATACAATAAAATAAAGAGAGATTTCACAGACTCAGGTTTTTTCAGTAATAAGAAAAGGTTTTGATGACTTTGCTTATAGGAAGTGTGTCCTGAGGCTGACAAAGGAAGTTCAAAAGAAAGCCAAACAAATTGCACTTGCTCCAAAGTAAATTTCCCTGCTCCTTTAAAGCCAAACAGCCTACATGGCTACTGTACACAGTATTTTCAACATTGTTTTTCTGTACTTTTAACCCCATTTCCAAAGGAAGGAGCATCAGAACAATTCCAAATTCAAATGAAGCCACTCTCTTGTGTGAGTTAAGGACATGAAGTCCTTGAACAGAAGGAACAAACATCAAACTTTCTCCTTTGAAACAAGCTGTCTTCAAACTTGAGTCCACGGATGCTGAAAGATCCCGCTAATTTTAATGCACTACCTTTCATAAATGTGTTTTCAAGTAAAACAAAATCTGAGAAGTAAACCCATCAAGTACCAGTCTGAATTTGCTAAAACAGAAGTATAGCAATTCTTTTCTCCAAAAGCACACAGTGACCTATGTATTATAAAACATCTTAAAACTGGTAAATGGTTGAGGTAAAATTTCAGAAAAGCAATACTGAACTCAGGATGACAAGTCACAAACTGCTCTTTCCAATTTATGTCTCTTCACCCTCTACCCTTCTGTTTATACACTCCCACTCAATGATCTTTACCACCCACTCCCATTCCCATCCAGTATTATTACTTTAATAAACCCACTTTGTAAGTATTCCAATTTAAATGAAACATAGAATTTGAGATGGTCTCACATAAATGTCTTTCTTCCTCTCTTTTATTAAGACAACAGTAAGGATTCCTCATTCACAACACAGCAGATCAAACCTTCTAGCAAAGATCTTGACCCAACTATCAGGAATACTTTCATGCAGTACTGCAGACAGCAAATTGCTCATGAGTGCAACAAAGCTGTGGAAGTAATATATAAAGACTGAAATTTAAAACGGCAACGATACTCAGGATAATTACACCATTTAAAAAAACCCAGAGATTACAGAGCACAAGCACGTGTTTACTTATCACTAAAAGGAAGACAAGGATTAACCATAGACACAAAATATACCTAATCCTCAAACCCACAATATTAAATTACTCTAATCAGAAAAATAAAAATTATTCTGAGCTGAAATATTTTGGTATTCCAACTACTGATAGTGAAATATTTTATAACCAATAGTGATATATTCCTGATACATTGTTTATTTGATTTTTATATCTGATGTATTTCAAAATTTACTTTTAGAAATACTTAATGCTAGCAAGAAAGGAATTGGAATTCCCACAGAAGCCTTTTAGTTTTCAGAACGAGTACTTGGTAAAGTTGCACAGTTGTAATTAAATACAGATGGAAACAATCTTTGCTGCAATGATCAAACAGCTGATGTTTTTACAATGATTCTAAACAGAAACTTGAGGAAAAACATTTCATTGAAGACAGTAATGAACTTAGATTGGTTAAAAAAAATATATACACGTTTACAGTATTTCCCACTTTCCCAACAATGAATTTGGGGGGGTTTCTTTCTTGAAGGAAGGAAATCTTCAATTTTTTTCCCATTTAAACACTCTGTTGATAAGACCTTTTAAAGTATCACCTGACTCTGTGGGTAGGTAATGCAAAGACTTGCAAAATGTATGCATAACTGATTTGAATAATCAAAAAAAATTAATCCAAACCATCAGAAATTAAAAATTTCTTCAAGTCTTGGTATTGGTTGGATTTTAAGAAATGAAAATTTTTATTTAGCATTATGACAAATACTTTTTAAACATTACAAGTATAATGTTACTATTTTACATAGCAAAAGCTTTTCCATTTGGGGTTTAATACTTGAAAAATGTTTATCAATTTGAGGGAATTTTTTCTTAGAAAAGTCAGCTTTCTGTACTACAGCAAAACAATCGTTCTTGCTCTTGAATATCAGGTTTGGATATTTAAAAGAAAAAATTATCTAAATGAGATAAAAATAATTAACTACTAAACATGAACTGAAAAAGGGAAGAGACTGGATGGAGTTCAAATGTGAAAAACAAAGATCAGGTCAACAGCTGACTTACTAGATGTTGGAAGCTATCATTATCTGAAGTCCTTCTATGCACAAAATATACTAGCAACAACTGTTATCTTATTGCTGAAAGACATCTAAGAAAACTGCAATCCTGAACATTCATGACATGCAATTAAATTTGAGTGTCTAACTCCGTGATTTTAACATCCCACCTCTAAATATTCCATTATTTCCCACAGCTTTATGCTGGTATGTTGATTAGCAAAGAAAGAGCCATAAAATGAATTCAAACATAAATTTACAATGCTTTCTGTGCCAATACTAATACCCATTCATGTTAAATTATTCCCAGAGTCCGGTTTAGTGAACTGGAGAGGTAAACTGCTAAGAATATGGAGACAGCATTCAAAGAAAAAAAAAATTAAATTAAAAGAACAATTTCCCAAATAAAGAAGCCATTGGAAAGTGTTTTAAATGAACAACTGTACAGTCCTGCTTTATCAAAGAAAAAAAAAACAAGTATGCTTTGCTTGTAACCAGTTTGGCCTGACATCTTTATTTCTCCTGATACTACCGTTTTAAAATACTAATTACAAATCTGAATCAAGGTCTTGACTTTTACATCATCATATAGAACTCGATTTCCAGACATCTTCCCAAGAGTGAGTGATTTCCACTGTTTTGTTAACAATACAGATCCGAAGGAGAGAACTTTCAAACTTTCCTAACCCTGCTCACCAAGTAAACAGACTTTCATATGAATGAAAGCTAAACTGCATTTCTCATTGTCAGGCATGTTTTTTGCAAACTCCATTCTCTGCCTAGCTAAGATTTTATAGAAATTTCAATTATACATTAAATAAAATAGATTAAAAACTAAGTTTCATTGCATACAGACTGAAAAACCTTAGCACCGACTTGTGCTTTTTCACTTTCACTATTCAGGCAGAGCTGCTAAATTTAAATCATGAAGAGTTTGGCTCATTCCTGCTTAGTTCAGTAAACATCAACGTTACAGTCTCTACTCAACACAAGTTAGCCCATGATCCAATTCAGTTCAGGTTCCCTGAAATCCTAATAATAATGGAAGGATTGTTTCTGTACCGCTCAATGATGCAGAAATAACCCATTTAAAATCCAAACTTAAATCATAAGACAGGGACACCCATCCTTTGAGTTAAAATTAAATAGAAATAGAAGTACACACACAAAGACATACATTTATCAATTAGCACCATCTAGTGGGGTCATTACAATTTGTGCGATATGAAAAATATGTAGCTTTACTGTTCAGGTTTTTCTACATCCTGCACAACATGTTATGATACAGCACAAATTAAGTAAATAACAAATTTCAGCTGTAAAAAAAAACAGAATTGCAAACTCTCTTTTTAATTAATAACACTGTTACTCCATCATAAATAATATTTTAAGAAAAATATCTACACTGAAAGCCACATGTGCTTACAGATGGAAATTTATTTATAGGAAGAAAAAAATGCTTTTAGGTAATCACGTGCATCCAAAATACAATTATCATTTAATTACTATTTTCTTCCTTTGACTGTTCTCTTACCCCACGACATACCCCAAGAAAAATCTGCCAGTCTTTAAAAGATACCCTGCAGCACACAAAATCTTTTTTTTATGTAAGGAAGCAAAGGTCTCCATCATCAGAATGGAATTCTGCCGTACACACCACTTCTGATTAAATCGGATCAAAGTGGCACAAATACTGGATCACAATCCAGAACACTAATAAAATGACAGATTAAATACTTCAGAAATTTTCAAAGTAATTACTTTAAATGAAGCCAGCTACACTAAAAATAAATCCTAATTGAGTTCATTCATCTCACTTCTCAAAAATGAAGTCTAGAAAAAGATTTTTGGTCTGTTTTGCATCATAAACTGAGGGCTCAGAGTTGGGTTCAGCCCTGTTCAATGTCTTCATCAATGACCTGGATGAAGGCATTGAGTGCACCCTTAGCAAGTTTGTGGATGACACTAAGCTGGGTGGAAATGTCAATCTGCTGGAGGGTAGGGAGGCTCTGCAAAGGGATCTGAACAGGCTGTATCGCTGGGCTGAGTCTAGTGGCATGAGGTTTAACAAGGCCAAATGCTGGGTCCTGCATTTGGGGCACAACCCCATGCAGAGCTGCAGACTGGGAGAAGTCTGTCTAGA
>WAAB01012430.1:130200-182789 GCA_013389865.1 Piaya cayana
CAGGCTTGACATCAGGAAAAAAAATTTCCTAGAAAGGGTCATTAGGCACTGGAACAGACTGCCCAGGGAGGTGGTTGAGTCATCATCCCTGGAGGTGTTTAGAAGATGGGTAGATGAGGTGTTCAGGGACATGGTTTAGTGTTTGATAGGAATGGTTGGACACGATGATCACGAACCTGGTGATTCCGTGATTCTGTGACTTCAGTCATGCAAATAAATACTGCTGAAGACTATCAAATGCAAAAGCTGAAGTAGTCGACCCCTCATACATCAACTATATATATATATCTATATGTATCTACACACGACAGTGCTTAAATGCAAACTATGACACCTTAATTTCTATCAGCTTTTGCCAACAGGCAGGCAAGCTAAAAACGCTACTGTTCCTTTCTCCCTCTGCCTGCTTACAGCTCAGGTTAAAAAACAAAACCAAAACAAATTACTGACTAAAATTAAGGACATATTTAACAGTATGAGGTCAAGTTGCAAGTGAGAAATTAAGCATTTACTTAAATGTGTTTTAATGAAAACATGGTCATGAAACCAAAGAACACCTATGAGGACAGGCTTTGCATTCAGGTCTTCCCTTGTTTGCGAAAAAATTGATTGACGGTTAGCACAACTTTCCAAAAAGATCAAAGCAAATGCAAAGGAACTTGGACAATGAGGGACAGACAAATCTCTGGCAAAATCCCAGACCTAAAGTTAATATTACTATATAAAGCTGCGGGGTATTTAAAAATACATAGCAAAACTAAAAAGCAGTTTATGGTGGTCAGTAAGGGACGATCTTCCATTCTTTCTTACTACATTTGGCACTAGGTGAAAAGTCAGTTTCACTTTTAATTCTGGGAATAACAGTAAAAGTAGATAAAAATTCAGAAAAATAGAAAAAGTGTGGAAAAATATGTAGATATGGGAGAAAAAAATAAGATCAATAAAAACCATCATTGGCAGACTTTCAATAAGCACTTCAGAAGTCACAGAATGCAAGAACAGGAAATACCAAAGACTGCACGGTACAGCCAGGTGCCAGGCTACAATTTAAACTAAACAGAAATCAAACCAAAGATTTTTCAAATAAATTAATTGCCAACAAATTAAGAATTTTATTTTTTTTAAAATAGGAAAATAGCATCTGAATTTTATTTACAAATACAGAGAATTGTGCTAGGAGTAAAATGTCCCAAACAGGTACAACCAAATCATTACAATTGAATCGATGGATACAACTAATTCTCAGTCTTTCCTGCAGAGGACGGAGAAACACCAACATTGAAGTGCAATGTGGGTGTTGCAGGATAAGGAGGAGCGTTAAAAATAATGGCAAAATATTGGGAAGAAATTACATTAATTTAGAAGAGATTTACTGCCATTTACCTTTTCAGACCCCTGCACTTCAGGCTTTTGCACTAAATCATCCAAACATGCAAACCCATTTTACAGGAAGCTTCAAATCAAAGCAAACACATTCATTCCTTTTTAAATTGGAAGGGCTAACACAAATGTATTTGTACAGGTGTACAAAACTACGGCCATGCCATATCTTTAAATTTTGGAAAATTGGTAGAAAACAGTAGAAATTGCCTAATGACAGAGGAGATGACAGTAACCAAGATAAGGGAGCTGTATTGGCAGTCCTACTATTGTAAAAAATAATACAGAAATAAGCTTAGCAATTTTATTCTTCAAGAAATAAGGATCTATGACAGACCAGGGATACGAAAGTATCAAAAGTAACAATTACTGGGATGCCAAAAGATTTCTTGAGTTTCCAACCAGGAACTGGCCCCCAAGCCCTTTTTCCAAATAGGATGCAACCGAGGCATTACACAGCATGACCTAGCCCCATCTCCACTGCATTCGAATATGAAACCAGAAAAAAAAGTAAATATCAAGAAGAAGTATCATTAACCAGGGATATTTATTTACATTTTTCAGCCACAGATGAGGCAAAAAACCAAAAGCAACAAATTTCCTTTTATATCATGCAAAAAATGTCAATTTACACTTGACAGAACAAGAAATTACAAATATCGATCCAACTTAGCTGAATTTCCCCAGCTCAACTGAAATACACTGAAGCACTCTAACTGTATCCGTCTTCAGACAGTTAGCCCCATCGCAGGAGAGGTCACTCTTACCTCCATTCTTAAAGGTTTCAAAAACCAGTGGAAAAGCTGAAATAAGCAAAAAAACAGCACGAGATTCCCACAGAGAAGCCAGAATGGTTGTGAAAATGTTAATATAAATAATAAAAGGAGAATAAATGCACATATCACAAAGGGTATTAAATGTCTTATACATTAAAAATTAATTCAGAAGTTGAAAAACAAATAGAAAACAATCCATATCTAATAAATTAAAATACCAATATACATACTCAGAAACCACAGAGCTAGAGTGGAAGTGGGACAGACGATGTGATCAAGCTGTAAATCTTACATATCAGGTAAACACTAAATAACAAGAGGAAAATTCTCACTTTGGGAGAAGACAAGAATAAAACTTCGTTAGTTTATTAGTTAAGATCAGTCAGAAACTGGTAGAAAGGGGACGTTTCAAGATGAAAGAACATAGGCACACAACTACAAATATTTTGTTGCTTGGTATGTGCTATGGTATGATTTGTAGTTCCCTTTTAACAACACACCACACTACAATATAACCAACTTAATATTTCAGACGCCAATTGACATGATTACAATCATGGGTTACTTTTTCCCTAAAACATTTGCAACTTGGAAATTCAAAATTGCATGCTGATTTATGGTTAGATCCTGATTAAAATCATGTATGTCAATAGTGTCATTATTGGATTACTCAATCACTAAACCTCAAGAAAAACTGCTCTTTTCCATGAAATCTAATCTGTAAAGCAGATTATAACTGAAGACACTTTATGAAGATGACATCCATTCTAAACCAAAAGCAGTACTGAAGCTATCCCATACATAATCCATTTACGGTTGGCACATTTGGGTGGTTTTAACTCTTAAATGTCAAAATAATTGAAGCATCTGTGTTTGTGAATAATTTACATTACTGGCATTTACTTTTTGCAGGCTGTGACTTCTAGGAATTCAACAAGAAAATTTAAAAAGAGATATGTAGACAACACGAATCTACTTTCCAATGGACAAAATAAGACAGTTTACCTCCCACCACCCCCATTACTCAGTAAATATCACATTTTTCATGAAGGTTCACACTGTACCAGAGCAGAGTCACTGGGGAAGAAAGGAGCCAGTGGCTCCAAAGTTTAAAGTCTCTTCCTCTTGGGAGCAATGATTTCATGTCAGGGGGTGAAGGAGAAAGGCAGCTGGACAGAAATCAGAGGAAAAACAGCCTGAAATTGAAGGGGAGTACAAAAATGCCTGCTTTGGATGCTGTTCTCTGAAACAAACATTTCTGAGGTAGCATTGTGTCCTTGTTGACCAGCAAGTGTATCAATAATGGCATACTAATGCAGCTAGTACAATGAGTGGAAGTACAGATAGTGAAATTAACAGAAATGCAATTCTAAAGTCAGAATGGATTATTATTTTATTCCTTCGTATCACTGATATTGGTGGGCGTATGCCTATGCATGTTGAGTAACCAGCAAGTAAAAGGAAACCAATACCTAGAAGGTCTCAAGATCTTAACCAGTGACTCAGTAAAGCACCCAGGGTCCAGGAATGGCTGTTTAGTTGGACTTAGAACTAGTGCTGGTAGCTAAGGAATCTGTCAATGTGGTTCTGCTTAGAAATCCAGAGTGAAGAGATGTGTGTTTTCAGTGGTAAACTTCAGCCCTGATCAGCTGGAAAGAAGAAAGGGGACCAGGCTGTGTGCTTTCTTGTTTAGATGACCACTGTTGGTGCTTACGTGGGTAAAGGCACTGCTCTAGCTAGTGGCATAGGCATTCAGCAAAAGGGAACAGCATCCATCTCTCGGTACATCAGGCTGGGGTCTTCAGCCAAGACAGAGGAGTCCTCATGTCTTTGGGTCAGGCTACACTTGGCAGCTCTCATAACATCCCCGAACTCCAGCATAAGAGATTAAATATCTCATAAAGTTCGCATGTCATGAAATAGCATAACTTTGCAAATACATGAAAACTAGGCAAGAATAATGTTTTCCCCAGAAATTTATGTGCCTGTGTTAACATGGCACACAAATATTTCATCTTTATACTTGTTGCCTTAATTTCCCTAAGAGACAAAGAATTAATCCAATCCTGATTTAGTAGATAAGCAATATAAGAAGCCTGAAGACATACACGGGAGGACATACTGAGGGAAAATACACTCCTAGAAAAAAAAAGGAGGAGGGGAAAACACCTGCAAAATACATGACTATAATGTATGCAACAGGCAACTCTTAAATGGCCCACTGAGGCACCACTTTTTTAATGAAAACAAATGTAAGACAGCTTTAACTTCAGACAAGTCAATGTTTTTAAAACTGTCAATACAGGAATAGGGAAGACTTCTACAGCATAGGTACCCTAGAGAGGTTCAGCAGAAGCAAGAAAGCATGAAACTCTTCTCTCTAGCATGGACGTGGACTACACCAACACACTGAAGGTGCTAGGTCAAAGTGAATCTGTACATTTAGGTTTTGCCATTTCATTGAAGGTACTGTCAAGTTATAGTAACTGACTGTTGTAAATTACTTATACTCGACTTGCACAGACAAGTAAACCTTACACTTTGCATGTTCTTAAATATTATTTCTTCAGTACCTTACTGGCTACTCTGCAGTGACTGCGCACCACATGGGTAGCACTGGTGCGCTAAGCGCTTACACGCTGCAGATGTCAAATTAATGTTTGAAGTGAACTAGCACTGATATCACCACACCTGCAAAGTGAGCACTGGATTCTACAAAGATACTCAGAAACAGCTATTGGAGAAACAACCTGTAGTTAAGAGAACACTGCTATACAAACAATGCTATCTGTAAACCTAAAGGAACAGTGCACATGTACCATGCTATGTTACTCATTTTTCCCCCTGCTTTAAAAAGAGAGTTATAATAGCAACGACTGAAATAATGCTTAAAGCAGCACATATGAAAGAAAAGTAATGGGCAACAGAAAAAGATGAGTAAAAACTGTGTCTGTATTTCATACAAAGGAGAGATAATGAGGATGTAATATTACATATATTACGGAACACTACAAATTAACTTCACAGGGATTAGCTGGAGAATGGACACAATCAAGATTTCCAAAAAGAGAAGTTAACATAAACAGTAACAAAACCTGCTGGTAGGAAACACAGGCAGGCATTTTTACTAAATCATGATTTTAAGGTTTTTATTAAATTTTACTGTAGCAGTTTTCATGCTTCAAAAAGTTTTTGTAACTATTACATCCCATCTTCTTAATTCTTACAACGGTTTTGCAGTGTAGAGCTTGTTTGGATAGTTATGACTTTCTGTTCTTAAATAGAAAGTAGTCCAAGACAGTAACAAAAAAAAAATGTTTTAAACACTCCCTCACATGTTCTGCCACAGAACTTCAGCCCAAGGGAAAAGAACACTGTAGAAAAACAGTTTAAAATTACGTTATCCTTGGATGTCTTAGATTTATCAGACTATTATTACTGTGCAGCTTACAAGACCTTTGATTGGCCTCAATATCATAGACAAAAAATGTATCACTTTGGTTAAATAAATACTGTACAAGCGTCCTAAGACAAGAAAAATCTGGGTATAGGCATAAATTTGGGTTCTAAAACTGCCCTGCTAACTGTTGCACCCATTTTATCACAAGGCTGGTACATTGCCCCCTCGGTAACAATGAAATTACAAACTATTTGTCTTGGAAGGATTGATATACTTCTTTTATGTCCAGTACATTTTGGATGGATTTCTACTACTCTTTGGAGGTTTCCCAGCAGAAACTTTAAATCAATTATTGCTGATCCAAAAAAAAATGCCTCCATCTGGATTTTAACCTAAACCAAAGTCTTTTCACATTCCAAAGCACTGATTTATTCACAAGTTTCAAGTAATAGTCATAGACCAACACTTCACACTTCAGATTTAATAAGCTTATCTGCTTTATTTTTCATTTCAAAAGTTTGCTGGTACAGTGTACTTGCAGAGATTTCTGATATCAACCCAGCTTTCATCGCTTTTATGGGAATAAACTGTCAACAAGACTATTTAACTGATATTTTGGAAACTAATCTTATTATTATTATTATTAATAAAGTGGGCTGAAAGGAGGAGTTCATGAGAAGAACAGGACTTCCTTATTAAAATCTAGATGAAAAGTTTCAAGTGTCTATTGCTAAACACATTAGCAACTGTGATGTGGAAAGTGCAAGATGCTGGAGAGACCAAACCTCTGATAATGAAATTAACGCTAGATATCCAGTTAAATATCTACCAAAAAGCACAAAATAAAAGCATATGAAAAAACCAGGAAAATGTATTTTCACAGGAGAAACCATTTAATAGGCTTCAGGACAAACATTACTATTTATGTTTGCTTGCTGACTTTCCCAGTAAACCATCTACTAGATACAATTACAACAAACACTTCTTGTAGAACCACCACATAGGATCCATCTTTTATAACAATTGCAATAATCCATCCATTTGGCACTACCCTGATGTGTACTTTCTTATAAACAAGGTTACACCATCCAAAGCTATGCCTGACCAATTCTGCAATAAATTGGAGATGCATTTTTTCGCTTTATTAAAGAGACAAACCAGAACAGCTATGTATGGGTGAAAACCCATGACAAAACAACTTTGTCTTTACTCAGGGAAGAAACAGTAAACCTGTTATGTGTCATAATATGTGGAAAGCTGAGGCATTTAGCTAGAACTTCAAACAGGTATTCATTTTTATTTTGATTATTTCTGACCAGCTGCTACCTGATGTACTGCCTATTTATACATTAAGAACTCAAAAAAGTCAAAAGTTCAAAAGACACATTCACCAGACTACCCCTGTGCCCCCATCTCAACAAAAGAAGCAATCATTTGCTCAATGTTTGGCTGCTAACTATCTTTTTCTTAATGTTTCCATGGAAACAATATCAGCCTGAATAAAATAAAGATTCTGTACTATTTTTTATAAAACTTCAATTACCTTATTTTGATTAATCTGATCACTGTTCCCATGGAAATTAAGTTTAAAGACAGCTGACTGCCTCCAGCTAAGAGCGATCTCTTTACTTGCAGATTTCAGTTGTTGGCTATTGAGCAGGTCTCAAAAAAAAATCAACTTTGGCTTCAAAACTAACAGTAACACTAAATTTTTTGTGGCGTTTCATAAGGTATAACACATTGCATTACACTTTTTTTTAAAATGCAATAATCGTGATAGAAGCAAATTGACTTATTGCTTGAGTAGTAATTACTCCAAATATGACTGCAAACTATTGTCAGCCATCAAGAAGTTTTCTTACAGACTATTATTTTTTCAATAATTTTCACCCTTACATAAGCATAAAGAATGTGGCAGGTTTATATTTCAGTATATAACTTAGACCATTGCCTACAAATACTTTGGATGAGTACTGAAATTCTAGCACTCCTCGATGTATATTCTGTACTTAAAATTCAAGCAGGAGGCTTCAACAATTAACTGGAGATCAAGATACCTCTCCAGACAACGAGGCAAAGCCTTCATTTCTTCCATGAAGCTTTTGTATCCTAATACTATCCATATACACTTCATCAGCAGACAGTTCTGTAGGGTTGAAAACATTGCACATCACATGTTTTATTGATAGGATTTGAGGAAAGACTGCACTACACCTCCATCAACAAGTGACATCCACTGAACAAGGACAACCTTGCCAAAATTAAGATTTCCTTCACCTATGACGATCTGGATTTAATGAATGACCAAAAACCTGCTACTTATTCTCTAGTATATCAATATTATTGAATTCAGCTCTAGTAAATGTCTTCTCCCCTTGCCAGAAATAGTAAAAGCTCTCAAACCAGCACACCAGAATACATCTGTGCACTGTTTGCACAGTCTGTGTTACAGAAGCGACCATTTTACTCTTGCCATGAGTAAGCTTTGCATGCCTTCTCCAACCAAAAAGATGTAAACTATAACATGAGAAACTTGCTTCATTCTCCTCTAGAGCATAAAGAACAATTATTTTTCATTGACCATGAATTGTTACTGGCTGCCAACTACCACACTCACACCTCCATACGGCCAGGTGGTAAATGCTTACTCACACTGTCTTTTCCTTCATTTTTTTCCCATTTCCAAAGCAAACAGCACTTCAGACCTCCACATGAATGTACAAAACTGTAGACTATTCCCTTTACCCAAGGAGGCACAGTTTTAAAAAAATAAATATGACTGAGAACTCAGCAGTAAAGAACCTTAAGGACTTCAAGCACCAAAGCAATGTTTTTGTGAATGAGCTATCAGTTTCGATAATTCTACCCACTCTAAGGTGGTCCATATATCCCTCCAACTCTCCAGTGCTTTCCCCCTAAAACCACAACCCACCCTCTCTGTTAGATCTGAGGTTAGGTGCTACCTATGGTCTACCAAACCCCAGTCCCACTTTCTCTTCTAGTGCATTTTCCAGGCTTGCTGCTCTTGGGTTCCACAGCTCCCTGATCCCCTTCTGAAGTGGGTGGTTTTGTTTGCCCTAAAATCAGAAACTGCTCTCACTATTCTTGTAACAGGTGCAAACATACTAGCCATCAAAATCCCCTCACAAACACACCCTGCTGTCTCCATCTTCTATACAACAATGACTAACAGAGGAAGAATGTTCTTGTGACCCACAGAAAACACAGTTCCAACAATACATTATGAAGATTTTATACACATTTGTTTCAGAAAAACATGAAGAACAAAGTAATGAGAAACTAAATAACTTTTTTTATGTTCAGAAAAAAATGTTTCAATATCTGCTTCAAACAAAGTGCAGAAGCAGTCAACATTAACATCATTGGGCTGCCATGAAGAAAGTTAACTCAATCTCTGTACAATCTCCAACCTTCATTCTGTATCATCTGTGTTACGCTAAAATCTTACACTAATACACCCTCCTCAACCACAATCCACCTCCTGGTCCTTTGATGCATACACAGATAGCATTCCCTCCATCCATGGGTCATCCCCATTAAAAGTTTGGAACAATGAGTTCAGAACAACTGTAGCTGTCACACACGAACTCATCAGAACAATTCATACAATCTCAAGTCCATTTCCTCTATGTGCTCTCAGGAAGAAGACCCAAACAAGTTGAGCTTGTGCCTGAGCAGGAGCATTCACCATTTGGATGCACGATGTGGGAGGTGAACATGTGTTGCACTCATCTGGATGCTGGCTGCAGAATATCTGACACATCACAGGGTAGAAGAAGCTGCACCATACGACCCTTCCATGGCTGCCAAAAGAACCTGCATAGCTCTTCCCATGTGCAAGGTTAGAGAGTTATGAGTTAGTCTGTCCTCTTAAGATAAAACCAGCCATGAAACCTGATTGAGATTCTGATTCTGCACTGGAGATGTAAAGCCATTCATCCTACAGAGTAACAGCTTGTTTCATGGAGTTTTTGTGTAAAAATCTGGCTAAAAACTATAACTGTAAAAAAAACTGCCCTGGTTTGTACCAGTCAAGATTGAAGATTTAGCACATCATCTGCAGACCACTGATTTTTATCACTGCAAGCATGTGTCAAATCCACCCCTTTTGCTTTGCCAAAGTCAGTTCATTTTTTTGTAAATGCTGTCTTTATTTGTTCTCATTACCAAAGGAACCACAGTAGGCTTAAAGTAGCTACATTTACATACCAAAAAATATGCGTCTTCGCACCAAAAATTTCCACTACTTCCATATGTAGCCCAAATATTACAATCATTGTGGTAATCATGTGATTCCATTTATGTGCCAAAGAAATTACACCAGGACACATTTGACTTATTTTTTGAAAATCTGTAAGCCATTGACGTGGACAAACATCAGCACATACAAAATAATTTCTCAGAACTTCAAGTCAAGTCATATCCAGGTGAAACTAATAGCAAATTAGCACAAATGCAGTTTTGCAGGACCAGCTACCAAAATATTATGCAATTATAATATAATCAGATTCACTGAATATTTCTTACTTTTGGAGTAGTTCTTTTCTCTTCTGGTGACACATACTGCTTTTTGACTACACAAACTCTTCCATATCAAGAGGAACAGCAACACTACTTGCTGTGGTTTCTTTTTCATAATGCAAAGATTAGTACTGGCTAAAGAACTGTGCATGCCCTGGGCTGGCCAAAATCAATCAGTAAACTGCAAGTAGTTAAGAAATACTTCAGTAGAAGCCCAACAGATAAGCTTGTTCAATTCTCAAGCATTACACCCACATCCAGAAATGCTTACGGCAACACTGCAAGTAAAAGCTTCATCCTGGAACTAAACAGACAAACAGTAAAACATGTGTCTAGTGCACTAACAGCAACCAAACACACATGGCAATTCTTGCATCTCCTCTAAAAATAAGCTAAAATAGTAGTTAGAAGATATCTTTACTTATCCTTTCTGTTCCTCTAAAAGAAAATCTAAGCAGAGCACATGTGTACTATTTCAGGTTTCAGCTATATGTGTTCATAACTACCCTGCAGGATCAAGTCTTCAGTTTTCTGTAAATCTCTACAGAATTACTGGGATCTCTGCTATAAAAAAGGTAATGAGATGGTTGAAGATTTTTTGGTAGAATTTAAGAGAGTCTTGCAATAAGACAAGGAAGTAACAAATCGAGGGAAGCAGAGATAAATTTTAAACATTCATTACCCAGAGCCAGTTCTCTCTTCCAAACCGTCAACAACAGTTGTGGGTTCTCTCTTCTCTGTACTTCATGAACTAAAATCTAGTCAACAGATTCCTTTATTGAAAAAAGAGACAGCAAGAACAGTTGCATCAGTTTTTGCTGGTTTTACTCACTACAATAGGAATGTACTGTAGGGAACAATCCAGTATTTGCAGGGGAATGGACTGGATGATCTAATACAACTTTTCCATTTCTGACTTCTTAGAACAGCTCAGGCAGATCCAAGTTCACAGAGAGATTTCTGTCCAACAATACAGAATGAAGAGAACTCCAAGACAAGGCTTGGGGCTTCTGTCTTCTTTTTTTCTTTCTCTTTCTTTTGAATATTAAGACACTCAGAATAGCAAATGAAATGCCATAGTATATAACCATACAGAAAACACTACGACAATTAAACACCTATAAAACTTAGAATATCTGCAGGAAAAAGTAGAAATTTTAGTTCATATTTAAACCTTTCAAGCAATGTGGAGTATTTTATACATTTTATAACCTAGGGGGAAAAAAGCTCTTTTTTAAAAAATTTATTAACCAATAAGTTAAGATGATCCGCATATAAAATTCTATTAAGCAGTGTGTCTATCTTAAACAGAGAAATAGTAGTGTCTAATTAGCAGTATACCCACTCTCATTTTCTTCCAAAACCAACACATACCAGGATCACAACATCCATGGCTCTAAGCTAGCGCATTTTTTTTTTAATTACAAAATATCTGTCATCATTCTCTGCCTGTAGAATTAAAAACATTTGTCTTTGTGAGTATATTTGACTTTAAGAAGTTATTGCTAGGAAAAAGTCTTTCAAATAAGACACCAGAACCCAGAATGAAAGATCTGGCACTTCTGAAGCCTTGTAAGAGTGAAAAACTATGGCACATGGGGTTCATTCTTCTGCTCTTATACCTATCTTCCAAAAAGGCCACGGACTGCCTTCTTGGAAACTTGATAGGATGTTGAAATAATCTTTCTAAAAATGTGTTAAAGGTCAAACAAATACCATGAGTTTCAAATGCAGTTAAGCCCATCTTGGGGCAGAGATATGAAATAGACAACCTCTTGAAAGCTCTTCTGCTCTACTTTCTATACCCAGACTCCACACAAATGAAAAGATGAATTTCAATAGCCTGCAATATGCACTGGATCAGACCAGATGCCTTAAAAGTCTCAATTATTTTAATTAAAAAACTTTGTCTTTTGAATGAAATTAGTATGACATACTAAAGAAGTGCAAATAATAAACACCAAAGATATAGTTTCAAGAATTAAGTCTATTTTTAAATAGTGTGAGACTTAATAGGACATTTAAAGAACCATTTACAGGATCAGTTACACATATATTTAACACTTGGACCTAAAATGTACAACATAATAATAAAAAAGACAGTTGGAATATAACACCTTCTTGTAACTGCAATAAAGGGACCATTCACCAATCCCACAAACGTTCTATCTGCCTCAAAAAAGCTTTTTCTGATTTTAACAAAAAAGAATTCATGAAAGACCAATCTATCCTGTAATAACAAACAACAAGGTAACTAGGGCACACAACTAGAAGAGACAGTAGGAGAGCCAACTTTTCCAAACTGCAAGTATACTCAAGATGAGTAAGCCACTTGAGTCCCACTATCTTTGTCTTCTTTAGGGGGAAAGGACAAAAGGGAGCAAGTGAAGTTCAGGTTTTGCCTCACTAGAAAATTTAAGTGAATGTTAAAATGTCAATGTTTTCATACATCCACACTCATTTTCTACCTACCCTTCTTTAATTCCCAATCCAGAAAGAAAATTAATTTAACAACTGACCTACCATTTTGTTTAGCTGAACACCACTGTCAGCCTGTATTAGAAAGAAGATTGGTGCTCCCCTTGCAGCGATCTTCTGAGCCACCTGAACAGACAGCTGCAGCAAAGCAGTAAGGAGTCTGGGAATCACTGCACTACAAAAATTTTGGTTTAATTCTTTAGGGAAGCAAGTTATTGGCAAGTACTGTTACCCTGTTTGTTGCCGTTGTGTATCAGCTACCAGCAAATTCTTCTGTTTACTTTTATGTGTAAATTGTCAGGTAGTTTGAAAATAATTTTGGTAAAGTATCAACATTATTACATCTTTTTCCAGAATACTATAGCTGAAAGAGATAGAAAAAGGTGACTCTTCCAAATGTATGCTGAAAATTTTTAAGCTTCCTCTAGATCAATAATTGACAGGACAGCAAATTCTACCCAATTATGTGCAAGTCTGGATATATTCACAGCACGTGTTACTACCACCTACAGATTCATTTGAGACCTGGGAATTTCCTTCCAGCTTGAATGAGCTTTGTACTGGAGACTGAAGACACTTGTCATTTTGCAGGAGTGGAACATTTCTAACCATCCAAATGGTCCCATTTTTCTGCTATAAGCAATTTTAACATCATCGGGGCAGCTCTGCATACTCCCATGGCATGCTTTGATTTCTTGTTGTTGATTTTCATAGCAGAACAATTTACTCAAATACTCTTCCAAACTTATTTTAAGTCATACTTTAGGTCCAACATATTTATGTGCAAAACAATTTCAAATGGAGGCAAGCCAATGAAAGAAACAGCTTACTAGAATTTCAGTTGACTTTGTTAAGGGAAATTATTTTAAATTAATGTGGCTACTGAACTGTTGCCATACTTGACCTCAGAAAACATATTCCTTCTAATTTTTGCTGTGAACATTTATTTATTTAAGCTAAACTCCAGGTCTTGAATGTTGACCATAAAGAAGTCTCAGATTTCCTGCTACTATTTCATACTCTTTTTTTTCTAAACAAGGGCAAACAACATATGTTTGCTGCATTAGTGTTACACTGCCAAAACATCACTCCTAAATGAAATCATCTAAGTATTTTTGGTAGAGAATCTTATTTAACAACTTCCACCTCTGACAGAAACAGATTTAAAACAAGGCTGTTTTGTCTTCACTGAGCAACAGTTTGATGCCTGGTTTACTAGATGGCGCTCAAAACATTTTTCCATATGCTCTTCTCAAAGAGAATCTGACTTAAATGTGGTTTACCTTCACCAGTGAATGAAGGCTTTTTTCACCAAACACATCCCAGAGGAAGGTCAGGTCTTCCTGGCTGTCCACATGTGGCTGCAGCTGGGCTGGCAATGCAGCCAGCAGCTCGTACAGACCTATAAAATGAAAATAAAACACAAAGTGTAATCTAGGGGTGATCTCATTAGTTTCACTTAACAGTTATGTGTAATTGGCTGCCTGGAGCATGTCATTTTAAATGAATAAGGAGTCTAGAGTATCCAGCAAAACATTAACCTGTAGAACCAAAAGGGACATTAAAAAAAAAAAATCACTAAGAAGCTAGTATTAGCAGTGTACTCTGCCACAGTTGTCAAGCTTCTACATCCATATATATTTACACAAGGTTATGCAGAAAATTCATAAAAGTTTAGAAAAAAAGGACAAAACCAGAAAAAAAAATACATTCTTTTGCTTAATCGTTATTCCATTTCCCTTGATGTTAGCCAAAGAGTGAAATGAGTCATGAATAGGAAAAACTTCCTTAAAAGAACAGAAACTGGATAGGGTGGTCCATTAAAAAAAGGTTCGTGGTTTCTCTAAATATTTCTTGCTAATATATTGCTAAATATTTTTTTTATCCTGTGTTCAGTAGGAATCCATACCAAGAACCAAGACAAAAGGAACTGCTCTTTTTTTGCAGCATTACACCCTAAAAACCAAACCAAACACATTTTTCCCAGACATACACAGAAAGAAATATTTCAGTAACATTTTTAATTTGCAGGTATTTGAGATTCTCCGTAGGGTTAAAGCAATTGCTGTTCCCAGTTATTTGTGGCACACCTCACCAGCGATCTCCAAGGGGTAGACAGTAGCGCACTGTTCCACAGTAGCATACAGCATAAAATATCCATCATGCACACAGGCCATCAAACTGCTGTCCAAGAAATGTAGCAACAGTGTTTGTAGCAGCCCTCTTTAGGGAGGTAACCTGGCATGAGTTGACATCAATTCATAGCACATGTTTAATTTTCCAGTGGGATTACTTGGGGTAAAAAGGACAAAATGCCTTTTTCTCCTGTCTGCTGTCTAAAAAACCACCAATATTCTCCTGGGATCCAAAATACACGGTGCTGTTATTATTTTTAGTCTGAGTAAGTGCTGCTGTTCATCACAAGGACGTATTTACAAGATATTCCATTGGTAAAGAACATTGTTGTAAATTGTAGGTTGCCTGTTATTATTATGCCTATTATCTCCCTAAGACTAATTATTTAGAATATTTCACAGGCTTTCCAGGTAGGTGCTACCTAGCCCTTTCAAACTTACATAGAGTACCTTCAGGATCTGACTATTTTCCAGAGACATTCTTTTTGTGATCCAAGCGAGTTTTTGTGGTGGTTGACATTCATTTCTCTTAGAATCTTGCTTTTATTTGAATCTGTTCTAGTTTATGCTTTTTCTGCAAAAAGAGGATACAACTCAAACCAAAACAATTTTGCATGGACAGAAAAAGAACGCTGAGCCTTGCCTACTGAAATGCAGTCAGTGACTGAGCTGACACGCAGGGAACAGAGGTTTGAACAGGACTCCTGGCTCTGACTTTCCAGACTAGTAGAACTTCAGCACTTAGGAAAAAATGGTGCTTTTTTCATGCGATTTATGCTGTAAAAACATTTTCATTTAGAAAATTAAAACATTTCTTTACACTCAGCCTTACATTTCTGCACACAGCCATTTTTGTTACTGCAAGTACATTTACCTCAGAATAACCTGAGGGTTGTTAGAAAATTGAATAGAAAGTTCAATATAAGCTTACATTGTGGCAAAATCTGTTTAAGAACAATTCATGCGTGCAATTCAGAAAAAGAAAATATTAACTTCATCTACTCCCTTCAAATAAGAGATGTTTAACAGAGTAAGCTTTCTTTTCCTTGACCTATCAGATCTGCTTAAATTTCACATATAATGAACTATAAAACTATTCTGCCCTTGTAACTCCTCAAAGCTTTGATAATTAAATCCCTTGTGAAAATAAAATGAAAGTTCATGTTTCCTGATGGATTAACCATTATAGTAGCAACACAGGGCGAGACTGAACCTGCCTATAATGAGACTGGTTTCATGCACAGAACTTCCACAGAAAAATCCCGCTTGCTGGCACAGCAGAACTGACTAAACCTGCAGGTGCTTACACATATTAAGGTTTTACATCCAGCTCAGAAGTGTCTGTAGACTTTACTTGTACTATAGCTCCAAATCACCCTTTCTAGGGAAACGTGTCCACATCCCTGGTGTGCTACTCGTAGCTTCGACAACAATGCACCCAATCTCTCCTGGAGAAGTGGAGAAAATTTAGACAGATGCTTCCAGGTTTGATCCAATCTCAGGCTATGTTTGTAGTGCTGCCCCACTTTGGGTCTACACTCCAGTGTTTTACAGTTTTCAGCCAGAAGGAAATCAGAACCCTCCTCTCCACAGCAGCAGCAGAACCCAAACATTACACCACGCAGTATGCCAGAGAATACCACAATCCCACTCTTCAGACTCTGCTTGAAACTGAGCACTATGTAGCCAGGAATAGAAAAAAATCTCAATCAAGGAATCAAATGCAAATCAGGTGAAAGTAGAGAACAGAAGACAACAATCTAAAATATGCCAAAACTTAAGTCTGTGTAATTCCAGATCATCTGACTCAGCTATAGCCTCCTTCTATACAGAAGATACTGGCAGCAAAAGGTGCTAGCACCATAACAGTTTACCCTTACAGACATTTACACTTGTCACCTCCTACTGGCACCACAGAAACAAAATTTTTCAGATGAGCATTAAGATATATATTTTATGTATGAAGAAAAACAGCACATGGATCTTCTACACACAAACCTATCCAACTAAAATGTCACATTTTATTTTTTTCTTGTTCTTATTTATTCAAGTGTGAAGAAGCACTGCAAATTGTGGCTAGCATATGACTTTACTAGCAAATGGGATTTAAAAGAAAGTACTTCTGTGATAGGGACAAGGACAAAAGTACTGTCAACTTACTGTAAACTGGTAATAAAGTTGACACCACTGCACTGGCAACTATGTATCAGCCTAATTTAGATTACCAGACCTGATAACCTGTCACATCCATCCTTCTGGCACCTAAAGGGTGGTAGCTCAAATCTCTGCAGCCCTGTAAGGTGCTACTGTAAACTGATGCTGCCAGGTGGCAAGAGAAGTAATCTGAATTTAACAACAAAGACTACTTCAGCCCAACCTCAGACCTTCTGCAAAACCTCTAACATCTCAGGTGGTTTTGTAAGCCTGAGCCAAAGGCCACTGAAATAAACGCAAGTATCTCACTGTTTTTAGTACTGTCATCCTGTTGAAACCAGATGGATTTTTTTTCAGTCTTTTCAATAGCCATTCTAAAGACTAAAGTGATGATATACCAAGCACTTTTGATCACTTCTAAACTCAAAAATTAACTCTAAAGAAGGTCATAGGTGTACTCCCTATATTCAGATGAACTGTATTGTTAAATTTAAAGTGCATGTTCATCACATATGCATGGAACAAGCCGTATCTCACTCAGCACCTCAGAGCTGAATACCACCATTGCAAGCACATAGCTGCCAGGCCTCGGTTGGGCTCTTAGTCTCAATTCGATGCTTCTCAATGTCCCACCTCTGAGTCATACAACATACTTAGATCTCCTATTAGAGAAAGTATTCTGCATACACTTTTGGAACAATGTCCACAATTTAAATAAACCAAAAAGGCTTTAAAACAACTACCTAGAAGATGTGTTTACAAAAAAACACATGGAAAGTAAAAAAAAAAAAAAATCCTGTTTTTTTTTAATGCCTGATGTTTGTAACACTGTAGAGTCTTCCAAAAAATTTCTTTTTTTTAAAAAATGTGCTGTTGCTATTCTACTCAAGTTATTGTAATATATTTTAGTTTAGCTTGTCTAAATTTAACCAGCTTTTATATTTAAAAGGAATCATACGGTCACTGGGATTTTCTAGTACCAAAATACTTCAAGTGCCAAAATTCAGTAAAGTAAACATGACTTACACAAGAAAAACTCATTTATTGCGATTTTTAAAAGCAGATCATTTATTCAAAGGTCCCAGAAGACACGAGTGCTTAAAAAGTTAACAATGAGCTTAAACATAGAGATGCAAGACTATTTGCAACTGTAAAAGGGGAAGTAAGTCCCAGCCAGTCCTACAACTTAGGGGGTAAAAAACCCCTGAACTCTAAGAACACAATGTAACCATCCCTTGACAATCTCAAATCATTGAAAGAAAGGAGGAAAAAAGGCCCCTTCTAGCTTAAACAAGATCACACAATCCAGTAGTGGCAGTAAGAGCAGTCAAGTTCAGGTAAACAAGGGACATCCTA
Source organism: Piaya cayana (assembly GCA_013389865.1). NCBI lineage: Eukaryota > Metazoa > Chordata > Aves > Cuculiformes > Coccyzidae > Piaya > Piaya cayana. The sequence continues at coordinate 148,422 of WAAB01012430.1, forward strand.
GTTTCAGATACCAGCATGCTGCTACGTTGTTATATTAGTGTTATATAAATTAGGTACAGTATCTAATATTTATGTGAACTAAGTAAAAGCCTACAGCATGGAAATATTAATAAAAGGAGACAAGCATTGCACATGGGAATACTATAAAACTCTTCTGAAAGTGGAAGGGGGAAGGAATTGTTTACAGGTGCTTATATAGTCTATCAAACCTGACTACCTGAATCAAGAATAAAGAAATTTAGAAGTACTAAATTAATACTGGGAATACAATACACTTTTCATTAAATGTAGTTCAGCCAAAAAACGTGACACAGGCAATTAAAAACTAATGACTACATAACCTTGCCTACAGAAATAGTCCATATAAACTATAAATACACATACATAATCTAAAGCTAAAATTTACAACAGCTTATCATGGATAGCAAAACAACTGAAAATTTTGGAATTGCTGCAAGAGCAAGTCAGATTATATGGCCACAGAATAACGTTTGTACCATCCTGCCTGGGACTAAAGAAATAATTTCAAGGGAAAATCGAGCTATGATTGAAAACTTGGCACCGTCCCGCTGAAAAAGGTAATAAATAAATTTCATTTTTTTTTTAAACACACTTAAGCAGTTCTTGTCTAAAGAGTATCTTCAGATCTTTCTAGGCTTAATTAATACACTTTAGTTCTATCCAGTTTGAAAAACAGTGTAGAATAATGGCAATTCCAATTTTTAAAAGTATACACTAAATTTGCGCAAGCAATAAGATTTAAGACAAAGCAGCAATGGAAAGCTTTTAAAGAGGAAACAATGAGACATAAAGAACTTTTCCAGTTCTAGAAAACTGCCTTCTTTGTAGTGTTATACTCTGTAGAAGACTGCTTGTTCCTAAGAGGAGAATAAATGGCTAAGCAATTGATGAAAGTGTTCCCGTACTGAACCACTCACATTGCAGATTCCAGATGCTCTACATTCTTGACATCAGAATGGAAAAATTTACTGCTAGTCTAGAGAAATTTAATATCACCATTCTTGTCATATCCTTCATAGCTTCATTATTAGGACAAGTCTGTGGAAGCTATAAACTAGTGCTAAATGATAAAAAATATGGTCTCTGCATTCCATCACTCCTGGTTTTACAGGAAAAAAAACAACTTTGTTTTGGTTAGTGTAAGAAAAGAAATGGAGGCAAATGGATGTGCATTTGCTTTCATATGTTAATTAATTTCCTGAATTAGCATTCTGAACAATGCTGCCAGACTTTCAATCGAAACTTTTTACAGTAACTCAGGGATAATAAACACTAAAGAACATATATCTAAGACCAGAACAATACCATAAAATTTTATTGTATTAATAAAATGGGACACACCAACCTTTAAATTTTCCACTCTGTCAAAGGTAAAATAATCAGCACCATTTTCTGCCATTTAAAACAAGCTGACATTTTTTCACATTTGAACTGTACCTGACAGTTCTATAAAGACTGGGACAACACTTGCCTTACACAAAAGCAAACAGTATTGCAGTAGAAACACTCATTCTAACATTCTTGCTGCTGCACAATAAAACCAGTCATCAACACCAAATATTAAAAATTATTTCATTCTGAAGTTTGAGATCAGTATTTATTCATGAATTCAAATAAAAACATACACAGTACAAATAGGTGCTGGGACAGACATACTGCACCATCCTATCATACGCTAGTTATAAAAAGACTGCTATGTGCTCAGTTTTATGTGCTACAAATAGTTCTTTTTCATGTTATCTTAAGTAATTCCACCAAATATATGGACTTCCTGACACTGCAAAAAGTGAAAGACTAACATTTTTTCTTTGCAGAACAAGAATTATTAACTCATTACAGCATGTACCTATTTTACTTTGCAGTTTAGTGTTTAAAGAAAAAGATTAACCTAATTTCCAAAGGTACAGAATAAAGGAATGAGATAATGACACAAAAGCGATCAGCATCTTCGAAAAAATATCTCTTGATTTATTTGCTAATTCACAAAAAATGTAAAACGCTGAAATCCTTAGGGATGACACAGGAATTGAAATGTCAATGTTGTGGGTTTTTTTCCTAATGAAAACAAGAATTTTCTGTTAAGTGTCCTCAAAGAACACGATTACATACTCACTAAGGGCAATACAGTCTTTAAACTTAGAAGTTGTACCTAATTTTTATTTCTCCAAGCAACAGTAATTTGTTAACCTACCTTAAAACAATATTATGACAGAAAATGTTGAAAGCGAGCAATCATTTAAACCCACCACTTTTAAAAACATTATTTCCTTCAAAATGGAAAAGTCTTTAGTTTTGGAACTTGGCTCCCGGAGCTAAAGAATCTGCAGTTGTTTGAAACAGTTATTGGTCTTTTAGGATTTGTCTCAACGTGCGTATTTCAGATTTAGCAGGCTGCATACTGTTACGTTTTGACACAAGTAGTCGATCTTTATTTGCATTCAGACAGGGCAAGACTGTTGCTGCAGAGTCCTTGCTAGTACAGCTCACCAAATCTGCTTCAAAATATAAAACTAAAATGTAGTTACCAGACACTGTGTCAACAAGGATACTTTGATAGTTCATAAAACCTACTTTCATGACTGTTCAAAAGCTCTTCTATTATCTGCAAAAATAACATATAGAAAAAAACTGATTTAAAGTGACCTATCAAGCACAAATTAATAAGCAGCTTGAGGAAAGCTCAAAAATATTTGACATTCATATTTTTTGTGAAAAATCTTGGCTCCTCCAAGAAATCCTACACATGATGACACCTCGAATAACCTTGACTAACAGACTGGTCCTTTGTATAGACATCTGCTTGATATGTCGTTATTATTTCTATCTATATCTTCATCAACAGCAGAGGAAGCAATGTCAAGTACCTGGCAGTCAGTCAGGAAAGAAGTCATTCCAGCACTAAGATGTCACTGGGCACACATGCCATGTTTAACTCTTTAGCCACAGTTTGCAAGGTTAAGAGTCTTGGCACTGGGGAGGGGTGGTAAGGAGTGCTAGAAGTAGTATTTTACATCTGCAAAAGGAGGACACAATATTTGGTTAAAAGACTGAATAAAGACTTCTAACAACAGAAGCCAAGCCTATTTTCAAGTCACTTGTGCCTGAAACTACTGGAAATATCATTTGATTACCACGTATCTCAAGCTTTCACATTGTGTCTTGAGTACAGAAGAAAGTCTTAGAACCCTAGGCTCTACTGATGCTCCAAAACATACCCATATATTCTGTGTGTTGTGTCTCACTGTGTGACTGAGTTTAAACTTTAAATGCTCAAAAAATTATGCCATGACATCAGTCAGTCATATATGCAACAGAGACATACACTTGCTATACAAGGTTATATAGGAATATACAAAAGTTTAGAGTCACATCCATCCATCATTGTCATACCTTGAAAGTATAGGAAGAATATTTGAAATTATTAAAGTACTTCATAGTTTATCCTTAATATGCTTTGTCGAGGTGGTGTTTAGCTTTTTTTAAGTAAAATTGTATTTGAACCCACTGTGTTCCACAATAGGCAACTAACAGCTTCAAGGATAGCTACTTACCACCTCTTACTACTAAATTACCTTAACAGCTTCAGTGTTTTTTTAGATCATCCAATATTTGACCAGAAGTTGGGTTGAGAAACCACAGAACCTTTCACTTGACACCCGTGAAAAAGGCATTGTGTGAAAGGCACACAACACCCGTACCCTGGTAGCTAATCTGGACACGGGTACAGCAACAATTCAGTGGTATGGCAGGATAGTGTGCTCTTGGCAAAGGACATCTAGCATCAATAGGAACTGACAACCATTTCTGTAATCACAGCTTTTGGACCAAATGTAGCTATACATTTAAGCCTCTGGTTAGAAACAATACATGCTGTTGTAGTTTCAAATTTACCACAAAACTACACATTGCTCACAAAGAACAACAAAAAAAAAGTAGAGTAAAAACCATTGCAGCTGCCAGACCATTTGAATTTAAATCTGTGTCCAATAACAGTTTTAAAGAATTTACTATCAGTAAATATAATTGCACACATTTTCTGATTCCACACTGCTGAATCAGTCTAACATAATATAAAATATTAACCCACACAGAACAGCTTAGGGAAATTTCACTCTACTCTGAACATGTTTTCCAACAGTCGCTATAAAGAAGTCGATACCAAAATAAATCACCTTTCCAACACCAGCAAGTTATGTATTTAAAAATTAAATCTGATAGCAATTAAAGCTAGCCCTACATTTCATACTTTCCCAAATCTTTCATATTACCATTGGCCTACAAGTCATTTAATGCCTCTGGCAGCTGGAGATGGGAAAAATTCAAGAATGCACAGTAAAATATTGGCTCTATTTATTAATTCAGTACAAATTTTGCCTCTGCTACAATATCAGTTTTCATGAAAAGCTAGCCATATCTCTCCATTACAGCATGGTAAGAAATTTAAGTAGCCTTGAAATCTTGATGCAGCCAAAGGCATTTAGATACTACACTTGTGGTGACATACCTATGCCTAAGTCGTAAGCAATGGTGTGAAGCAGGCTGGTGAAGGCTTTCCCCATGCTCTGTTTCCACCACGGCATGTCAGCAGGGACAGAGGCAGTTTGCAGCCGGTTTCAATCGCTTTGTAAGCCTGGCAGCCTCTGATGGAAGAGATACTCCCAGAAATCTTTCCTTCATCACTTTCCTAAACTACCTTTCTTTTCATCTCATAACAATGAGGCCAGATCTTTGGACATCGTTTTACATTATTACGTTTTTAAACGGGCTGTAAAAACAGAACTCACCGATTTCTCTCTCTTCATTCTGAACACTGGTTTAAAAGGCTAAAATTTTTAGCCGCGACAGCTTAATTTGTCCTTCTGCTGCTACAAATGTTTCTGATGTCCTGCTCTCAGCTCAGCCAACTACTCAGCTTTTCTTTCATGTTATTACTGTTTCTTTTTTTCTCTCCATCTTTTCAAGTTTTTCATTATCAAACATTCTTAGGAGATATTACCTTAAAACTCGCAAGCAGGAGTAGTAAATAAAGGGAAAACAGTAAAAGCAAGGATAGCTTATTTTAGTGTTCAGATGACTGAGAAATCATCTTCGAACTTCATATTACTTGCATGGGAGATAATACATATGGACTACGGAGCTATCATATCAACATAATATTCTGGCAAAATATTTCCACCAGTATTCAGTCCATGTCAATGGTGCATAGTTTCAGAGGTCGAGATAATTCTTAAAGGAGGACAGAATACACTACAAGTGTAGTTTGGCAAAATAACCCAAACTCAGAACAGATTTCATAGCTTTGTTTTGTACTACTACAAAATCGAGAGGAAAACAACAAAACATGACTATTTTGAAGACTATGTGAACTCACAGTTTCATTATTAACAAATATGTTGGGTATTTTTAATTTTAAAAACTAACATGTATTCAGTTTTACAGGCTTGTAATACTGAAAAAAATAATCCACTATCTGGCACAGCACTAGCTCCTATAGGTACTCAAAAAGAAACTAACATAAGCCCTGCACATGTTTTCTTCCTATTATTCACTATATTCAAATTGAAGAACTGCTTCTGACTTTCATTATATTTAAGCAATCTCACACAGTTTTACTTGGTGGCCAAATCTAGTCTATAAATGTGATTTTCCCACTGACAACACATGAATCAAAAGCACAACGTCTGCTTTGCACATTTATGCACTAGTTTTTAAGGACAAATAGAAAAGCGTTTTTAAACATGTCAGCCAAGCAAGCTCGATACAAGGTCGAGAGGAGAGAAATCTTTCACAATGTTTTTCACACTAAAAACACTTAAAGCATAACGATGTCATCTTGGTTTCACCAAAGTCAGCAATGAAGCTGCCATCAACTACTGCGAAGGCAGGACTGCAAACTTAAATCTTACTAAACATATCAGATAAGTGAATGCCAGAACTCGCAGACTTGCTTTACTTGCAAAAGTGAAAGTCATCTTTTTCAGTCTTCAAATTCTATTTGATGGGTTTGCACAGAGAGTTCAAGCAGACTTTTGCAACACAGAAAATACTTCAAGCTTCAGATGCAGCCCCAGGCACAGCAGCTCAGCCTTCCATTCAAGGTGGTTGCTGTAAGGTAACTTTGACCTGATACTGACAGGGCTGTAAACCTTAAGAGAAGAGCAGGACCATGCATGTGTTATAAACAACAAGTAATTTATTATTGTTGTTATTTAAAAACAGCATTGCTACATGGCTAACATAGAGTGGAAGAGAAAGAAGCACATGCACACATAAATCTTCCCCTTCTGTCTTAGGGTTAAGCCAGATCGGACTGGTAAGGTACAAGATTAATTTTGAAGTCACTTGATAAATCTAAACTAATTAATAAGATGTGTTTTAAAAAGACAAAGGATTGTAGCCATGTTTTGATTTATGACAGTTTGAAGTCTTGTAAATGTCTCTCAAAACACATTTAAGAGACATGGTCTGTGGTTAGAAGAATATACAAGTTAAAACATGATATAACAGAAGGATGTATATGAAGGAAGAAGCTGCAAGGACATAATGACATCCCTAATAAAATCTATTGACAAAAAAAAGAAAAAACAATGTTAAATTAACACAAGCAGGGTAACATTTAGTCTGATCAAATGTGGTCCATCACAAACACTCTTTTGACAGTGGTCTGATACCTAAATTTACTAAACAGAAAAAAAACCACAACAATGCTTCCATACTACTGTCCAAGTTTCCAATAGCCCATGACTTGGCAACTTTCTTATATTCATAAGTCTGGATTTACTTCTACTTCACCAGGATATAATAGAAAAAAAATTAAGATAGACCACTAATAATGAATGTGCTAATAATGAGTCTTTGTAGACAGACTAAATGAAGTTGTGTCCCTACCTTAATGGTGCATTTTTGTTAGCAAGTCACTCAGTGGGCACCTAACACCACAGTGTCCCAGACCAACCTCTCGCAGATCAGATCAGTTACAACTTACTACACGTTACACCACCAGTTCATTCAGGCAGGGCAAGAAGAAAACCAATCTACCCACCGAGGAACAACAGAGGTAAGAAAATTCATACTTTTCTGTTTCTTTTCTTCTAATCTCAGAGTGAGATTAAAAAAACCCAGGAGCCTTTACTAGAAACCACCTGTTTCTGTTAATCAGGACAGAAAACAGTTTGATGTAAGCATTCAAAAAGTAAGCATCTATTGTCCCCATCAAGAAATACCATAAAGAAAGTGGAAAAAAAATTTCTCTTTTTCCTCCAAATGTCAATTTTAATTTGAAGAAAACAATTAAAGAAACAATTTACAAATTGCAGCAGAAAACAAACTGTATTTAACAACTAGTTTTATCCAACAGCAAGCTACTCGTGTTGCGTATCCTATTTTACTATACATTTCCTGGGCTTTATCACACACCATAATTATTAAGGGTGCATTTGGAGCATTATATACATTAGAAAACATGCTTTTAGAAGCATGCAATTTTTAAATTAAGATTTTTCTTTCATTGGAATCCCTTTTCTTTCTTTAGAGACCATGTTCATAGCCATTACTTTTGGACACATTAGCATTCTTTAAACATTAAAACAAGGAAAACAGGCACCAGTCATCACACATCCCCCTGCTGTTCATCTCAACTTGTTCTTGAGACTCGTGAAAGGTCAGAAAGCTTTTGGCCGAGTAATAATGAAGAAAAAAAAAAAAAAAGCAGGTTTATTATGCAGGTTTTGGAAGCACAAAAAAGGTTGCTTGATAAAGAAAGCAAAGCTCCAGAGAGGAATACCAGGCCAGAGTAGACCCTCATAAATCTTCCAAAATTCAGTTTTAGCTTACTAAACAGCTTCGACTATGCTTATTTCCATGGGGAAGGGGAAGACAAGAAAGATATGTAGACGTCAGGTTTGGCAAGATGACAGTCAAATCCCTTAAACACAGGGAGACAAAACCAGCAAATAAAATTGAATACAACTCTCATCCCCATGGTAATAAATAAAATAAGTAAACAAACACACTCAGTGAACTCTAGAAGATCAACCTATTTGTCTAAGAGAACTTTTACATAGACCTGAAGTATAGATTAAAAATCAGTGAACTGTACAGTCTATTTAAAATTATAATTAAATGCAGACCCTTATATACATATTTTTTGATTCCTGACTTGACATCTTCCTCTGTGTTTTTACAATCCTGCTGTTGCTTCTTGTGCATAAAACAATGTGATCTAGAATAACAAGCATGGCTGTGGAAAGCAGAGATGTCTGTAGTGTAACCTCAGCCAGATCACCTATTTACCAAATGCCTTCAAGCAAAAACATGAATTTAAACTGTCCCTAAAACAGGGACAAAAATACTGTCAGACGGAATGTACACATAAGAGCAAAATGAGATTTAACCTTTGAATATAGCCTAATATTGTGACGAGGAAGATAAAACTATGAAGAACTACATATCTGCACTCCCCAGTGCCTGCAGTCAGTGACAGGAATTGGACTCTGTCATGGAAGGCAAGGGAAGGAAGAGAACTTGAGACAGTATTTTTCTTCTCCTAATTTGTTAAAGTAGTATCAAAACTAAATGGTCTGTGTTCAGAAATAACTCCACTGATAACTAACTCACAGAGGGGATAGTCTAGACTGCTGCAAATATTAAGGCATGTATGATATCATCTTTTTTTTTCCCCTCGTCCTTTTTCAAGTTAACATTGTAGAAACTATGCTCAGAAGTGAATCCAAATTCTTCAGATTAATATGTAATATATATTTGGATTTGTTGTTCTTTTTAGTTTGGGGATGGAAGGGAAGAAAACAGCGGTGGTACTTCTAAAAATTAATTTATTTTGCCTGTAAAACTTCATACAGTAACTTCAGGGAGAAAAGGTTGCACTTAAAGTGGTAAACGAAGCATCTGTTGAAACCATAATCAATTACCTTATTTGATTATTTCTTCAAATAGAGACTGTAGACTTAGCAAACAAGATCTGGAGCAAACATGTACTCCTCCCTGGCTTGCGTACCTGTGTCACTTCCAGATCCAGTTGATAATGCTGGCATGATTTAGTCTGCAGAGTATCACACAGGACTAGCACTCTGAAGCCAGAAGGCTGAAGTTAATTTCGGTTTAACTGCTTGCAGCCAAGTTGTCTATGAAGATTTGTGCTATCTCTCACTTTCTCCTAGAAAAAACAGACGCAGAATTTTACAATTAAGAACATTGTTAAACTGTAAATTACCACAACTAACCAAATCCAAACAGTATCACAAAACAAGCTTTTAATTTAAGAATCTCAAAACAAAGTGCTTTGCACTTATTTATGACTGTTAAGGGTTTTATCCCCAGGTGAAAAAGTTTTGGTTTCTTCAGTCTAGCCTATAATCCAATTCTACTGTAAAAATAACACATTTCTCTCATGTAATTCACACTCTTTAACCCTTCTGTGTCAGGTATTTTTGAAATAAAGTCTAGGGTTATTTTATTAAAACAGTGAATAATTCCAGTCACTCAAATTTTGCTACTTACAACAGGAAAAAAAATAAAATTGCCTGCTAGCATGGTAATTTCAGTGTTTCTGCTTAACCTCCTTTCAATTGGTTTCAGTTCATTTAAGATCTGACATGCGATTTTCATTTGTAATCTGGAAATATAATCTAAATATTAAATGAAGTTGTAAAAAGCGAGACTGGGACAAACACTTCTGTAGGGTAAATAGCAGTTTGATTCGTGGAGTTGGTGGAACCATTATCATGCAGACCTAGAAAGGAATTTTTCTGTACTTCATTACTACAAAATCAGTACTTTTTAAAGACAAATTTTGCAGTGGCCTACTGATACTAAACTTGTGGTCTTTCTTTTAACTAGTTCTTAAGGAAAAGAGAGCAAAAGTAAAACACAACGCAAATATAAGTGAACATATTTAAATTTAGGTATGCTAAAAACATGACACTGGAATTCAAACCTGGGGGAAAAAAAATCCGAGTTAAGACTGGAAATGTTTACTAATAGTAGGACAGGGGTTGATGCGTTTGCAGGGAGAAGGAAGGGAGCAGGGGAAGTAGAAACTAACAGAAAACAAGGGTTTTCTCCAGATTTCAGAAAACCAAAAGGATCTTTGAATTAAAAAGCAACATAGTTCTGTTTTAGCATAAGAAAATAAACAGAGAGAAGAGCATTTTACTGCTGCTGTTGCTAGTTTATTTTTGTTGGGTTTTTTTAAACGTATCCATATTAATCAGAATGACTTTTGAAGTCATCTTGGCTCTAAAAGTGCATATTTTGGACACATTTGTACTTGGCAACAGTCTTGTGGAAGAGTAATATACAGGTGCTGTAAACACTGTATGATGTTCAAAATTTTGTTTTTCACCAATAAACTCCCCAAATTGCTGAAATTATTGCAACATCTTGACGTCCATTGGCAGGGTTTTGTTTAGTAAGTTTTAAATAAATTGGTAGATATAAGCTAGTTGTTAACTCGTCCCTAGACAGAGCCTATAGTTTAAAAAGTCTGGCAACTTTAGAGGTTTTCTTTTCCTCCCCTAAGCATTTATGCAAAGAAATATTTTTTATGTCCGCCTTCAGACTAAGTGAATATGGATTTTTTAAAAAAATTTTTTTTTAAAGAAGGTAAATACAGCAGAAGTTACAGCCCTGGATGGCTTCTTCTAAGATGAAAAACACTTTAAAACCTACCTATTAAGATCATTCTAGGGGTTGGGTTGTTTTTTTTAGTTATAAAAGTTTGCGGTGAAGAAAGAAAGTTTTTTGCTTAAAAAAGCACCAGTTTCAAAAAAAAAATTGACTTTATCAAATCAGCACAAAGTCCATTCACTTAAAATTTAAAACAGAGATAAGTTAAGTATTTCAGAATGAAAGTTCATCTCCTGATGACACAGTTGTAAAACATCTACATGCAGAGCTAGGCAGGGTGCAATTTAAAAGAAGAAAATATAAAAAAAGAAGACATTGTAGCCAAGGACACACTGTACCAATTAAAGAGAAACGTATTCACTGTGCATTAATTCTTCTTGTTTTCTTCTTAAGACATAACAGTGCCATAAAGGAGAAATCGTGTTCTAAACACACATAAGAGTCCCCAGTGTGAGGGGGGACAACCACCATCATATGAATGACAGAAGCATTTTTCATTCTCACATGTATAAGAAAGAAGTTTTAAAGTTATTTACTGTTCATGGGACATCTTTGATTTATATACAGCGTAAAGTATTTTTCTCTAAAAAAAAAACCAATCACACACAGTGTTCACATTAAATGTGCATTATTAATCTGAAATTCGGTTTCCTTAAAAAAGTTCACTGTGAAATGTAGGAAGTCTTGTTGATCTATGTACATGTCATGTATTAAAAAACTCAACCATTTTCTTTACTCCTCTTTATTTCACGGTAAATCACTCAATATTAAAAAACTTCATGCTCCTTATTATTTAAGAAACTTTTATGTGGCATAAAGTTATTCCCCTCAGACCCTAAATATATATTAATGAAAAATAAATGACCCGATGAAATCCTTACCAGTAAAATGCTTAATATTTTGCTGGAATGGAACTGGGATTTTTTTTTCCCCCTAACTTGCAAATTAAGCTACATTTTTGCAGTGACGACGATATTTTCTTTGGCTCGCTTTATTTAAAATGCTTTGGAAGTTTTTGACCGAGCCCAGCCATAGGCATCGCCGACTGCTGTATGGAATCGATTTGCCGCAGCACAGAAATACCAGCTGTTACCGAACGTCCTGCGAGGGATTACCGAATATTCTCAAATTGAAGTTCAATCCATCTTTCCATAAAAATTAGCAGCCAACGCCAGGAACGTAACAGCGGTATCAAGTGCACCTGAGGCATTTACAGTCCCCAGCAGGCCCGTTACGACCAGTCTCTCAGAAGGGTTTATTTTTTGCCGTTTCACTGTCCCGGCCGCGTCGCCCTCGCCCACCGCCCCGGCCCGGGGGGTGTTGGCTGCCGCCCTGCGGACCCCGCGCAGCCCGCGCCTGACACCCAGCGGCTGCGGCCGGCACCGCGGGGCCTCGAGCCCCGGACACCGAAGCTACAAAGGGGTTTGCATTAGCTCGGCTTTCCGCTTTTTTAAGTTAAAAAAAGTCACTATTTTAATTATTTCTGCCCCCACTCACTTGCATAATGAAAGACATTTCTATTTCTTGATCTTTCTGGTTGAATGATAGAGAGGGGAGCTGAGGGGAGACCTCATTGCTCTCTACAAATACCTGAGAGGAGGTTGTAGAGAGGAGGGAGCTGGGCTCTTCTCCCAAGTGACAGGGGACAGGACAAGAGGAAATGGCCTCAAGCTCCATCAGGGGAGATTTAGGCTGGACATTAGGAAAACTTTTTTCACAGAAAGGGTCATTGGGCATTGGAACAGGCTGCCCAGGGAAGTGGTTGAGTCATGTTCCCTGGTGGTGCTTAAGGCACAGGTGGACAAGGTGCTGAGGGACATGGTCTAGTGTTTGATAGGAATGGCTGGACTTGATGATCCGGTGGGTCTCTTCCAACCTGGTGATTCTATGATTCTATGAATTACAGATGATATTAAGAAAAATAAACCTAGGTGCCTGCAAAAGGAACAGAAATGTTTCCCTGCCTTTCAGCAACTCCTGTTCTCCATTCCCCAAGCCACAGCATCACTAGGTTGGAAAAGACCCACTGGATCATCTAGTCCAACCATTCCTATCAAGCCAGGCATGGTTCTAGTGTGCTCCACCACCAAGTTTATTAGGGTGATACAATTTATTGGTGTGCCAAATTCTCCTGGGAACATCTTCTAAGACTGCCAACTCTTAGAATGACTGCTCCCCAAGGAAACCGTTTCTCTGCATATCTCAACAAATAAGAGAGGCCCCTTACCAAGGGATGAGGGGACAAATCTTGTTCCAGATCACTCATGTTGTCAACATGGGAGGATCAGTAATGATGGACAGAGGTAGGCAGATAACACAAGAGGGTGGGAGCCAGTTGAAGACTGCCAAGAAGAACTGCCTTCTACCTAACTTTGGCTTTAGTAGCTTCTTTGTAGCATCCTCTAATGCTTTTGAACAGAAGTGACTCCATTAGTCATTTTGTCTCTATGGCAAACATCATGGCATTGGAGACAGCAGCACCAAGACTTGGTTATATCTTTGACTCCCCATCTAAATCTCAAAAAAAATGCATAATGTTAACTTCTGAAAGGTTATTTTACAAGCTACTTAATGTTTTTGGTACTTAAATTAATAGAAATTGATTTTCTTCACATTTAAAAAGCAGGCTGACTTTGACTAATTTAAAACAGGTAAAACAAAAAGTGTGAACCTAAAGATGCTACAAATCGGAGGCGGGAGGGGTGCAGGGCACAAAACCAGGTCGTTTGATACAAGAAATGCTCACCCTGTTTTTCTAAAGGATACTAAGTTATGAACACTATAACATTGATATCCAGAACTAAACCATCATGCCTGCAAATGGTATTTGGACTACCAGATAGAGATTTCATGTGGAGACAGGAAATTTGACAGCCATTCAGTCTTGTATTCCTCAGGGGGTCTCAAGTAATTGAACGACTACAGACATGTATACAAGTCTCCAAAACCTAGTCGGCACAGGAAATTGCCAAAGGAGGTTTTCTAGTCTGGGAGAAGTAAAACTGTTTTGGTAGACACAATCTGAATTGAAAATGGTGGTCTACCCTCTTGGAAGCTGTAATTTAATGAGATCTATTGAATCCCTAATCTCTTCTGAGGAAATTTCCACCTCCTCAATCACAGGGTCTCTAACAGGCTACTGGAACCTGCTGGAGGCACCCGACAGACTTCCAAAGCTGGTCAGCTGCCCCTGTAGGTGGTACACACACTTTGTCAGCAAGAACCCTCAAAAATCATAAACTGGAATGGCTGCATAAAGGACACTGCACAAATGTGACAGGTCTTCAGACACTGCAGAAGCAAGAAGCTGCAACCTCTCACTCACTCAGCTGTGGGTATAACAGAACTGGAGAGTGGCAAAAGAACTCTTGAGTCTAAAAAAATATCTATGGCAACTACCAAATGTTATTAACACACCAACAGTGACTGTCCCAAATGGACCTTTTGTCCCAAACTGAGAAGTATGACAGCTGCCTTTGCTAACTTTCTTCCAGGTCTTGCCATCACATCAACTTTTAGCCATCAAAAGAGCTTAAGGCTTCAGCAAAATATTTTGCAGTATAAAGTTACACCAGTGTTCTCCATTTTGTTTAGCTTACGTATATTTTCAGCTTAACCCATGGTTGTTAGAAACAAGCTCACTTTGTTAAAAGGTTCTGAGAATGAAAGATGAATAACAGATTTAGACACTCTTAAGCACCCACTGAGAACGTAAAACTGCTCAACTTTTAACCTATTCTTCTGTGGGGACATCTTTAACAAATACTCAGTTTGGAAAAAACATACCTCTGAACACCTTATAGTCTGCCTTCTACTTTCATGGTTCAAACTTAACTGTGAAGCCCCAGCACATCAGAACAGGGAGATCTCTGTTTTCTACTCAATGGAAAATGTTTACAGATAGAATAAAAAAAAATATTACTTAAATGGTAAAATCTACTATTAAAAAAAGAGCACTGAAGAAGTCACGTGCTGAAACATTGGAAATGAATCCCCTTTAGTCTGTGGTGGTTGCTTCTGAGAGCATTCACGTCTTACTAAAGCGGACAGTTTGAATGAAGAATCAGGATGAAGCAAGGCTGATTTCCAGTGGCCTTCCTGACTTTGGTGTCTAGGCTACATGATTGGGCTTTCATGATGTTATGCTGTTTCTTTTAAAGGATGAGGTCTCTCTAGACCCTGTCCTCATTGGGTCATTAACAGAAGACAACTCCGATTGCCACCTGACCATCCACTTCCAAAAGCATACCTTAAATCCATATCTCAAAACCTTTTCTCTTCTGTCACATTTGGCTGACTTTCTGCAAAGACTTGGAAGACAGGCAGGAAAGGGAAAAAGAGATCACAGCATAAGATTTGCTTCCTTCAGAACCTCAGCAATACATACATTTCCCTTCTCCTGAAGAGCTTAAACCCATGCCAGTTGGAAAAAAAAAATCTCACTTTCATAGTCACAAATGTCTTCTTCCAGACTGTTTTTCCTCTTTGCCCAAACAGGGACCATAATATAAAACATGTTTATCTAGATATCACCTTCATTTGAAACTTCTCCAAAAACAAGTATGAAATACATTCCTTCCATAACGAGTCAACCTAGCATAGAACAACACCAAATAAAATATAGAATATATTAAAACATAAAATATATTGTGAGTTATTAATGTATATATTCGTTATAATTTATGGTGCATTAAAAGTTTTAGACAAATCCTTGCTGCCATAAGACAAATGAAATAATAAGCAGCATTAGATACAACTGTTTGCAATGTGCACCTTCCTTGTCTTTAACACAGAAAAACCCAACACTAGCTCTGTCCAGACTCAGATTTTGTGTGAGTGTTTGAATTGAGTACATTCCTTTACATGCATGAAAACATTCCTTTAAGCACATACGCTAAAAGCTACTAGCTTAATTTAAAACACCATCACTGTAGTCAATGTCAGATACCCTTAGATCCAATTTTCTGCAAATAAAATGTACCAACTGACAGAATAATATTAGTTTAATAAACTAGTTTAATAAAGTTGTTCATTAAAATGTGACCCAAACTATATGTCAGATCAAGGGTTGTTCTTTTGGTTTGAATTACTGGTTTGGGAACATTTTTAACACTTTTCTCCTAGTTGCAAACCATTCCTTTTCTTGGAAAAGATCTTTCAGCAGGTACCACAGCCTCTCCATTAATTACCTACACGAACAGTTTTCTTCTGGCATGGTTTCTTGACAGTCTATTTGAAAAATGTGACTACAGTAAATGATAAACCTTTCCTGTCCCCAAAATATTGAGGATTAAAAAAAAAAAAGAACAATTTAAATTTCGGTGAGAATTACAGAATCGAGGTCATCGAGGCCAGCTGTTAAAATTTAACAAAATCTGCTGCAAAGAGCCATAGCTGATGTTAACTTTAACACTGCCTAACCTAACAGACAATTGTACAAGTTTTGCATCAAAGGGTTTGGTAACCCTTTTTTTAGACAGAGAGTTCATATTTTTACAGCATTATAATTCAGTTTAATCCCACATCTACAAAAGCTAATACGAAGATATCCAACTGATAGACATCAAAACAGGGTTAAGGCCACGCTTAATAGAACAGTAACATTTAAGTAGTTTAGCTGAGTATTTGCATCAAAAGCATATTCAACTCCATAGTCCTGTGGCTTAATAAATAAGCATGCACCAATTTTGAGGTCTGTTAAACAGTCATGTCCAAAAGTCATCCTCAGAAATACATAAATGTCCAAATAAAACTATTTCAAAACCAGAAACATTGCATACAACGTTGGAATGTTATTTTTCAAAGTCAACATTTTATACATCAAGAACCAAATAAGGCACAGATGTTTTATATTCCATATATTATTACAGCAGACAGAAGTTCTGTCCCCCCATTCTCTTTCAGATTAACTAATCTTCTGAACATTTCTCCTTTGTTGAGTATAATTTCCATAATCCAATTCTGTCAAAATGTGATGATTTTTTTTAACATAGGAGCAGGTGAGCAAAAGGAAAAGATGAATGAATGAATAATAAACAATCTCTACTATTCCTCCAAGAACAAAAGCAGAATAAACTTCACTTAGGTAACATGTTTTTATCAAAAAAAAACCACACACCCTCACTACAGTAATTTCCATTTTAATCAGTTCCAGATTGCTTTCTTTAATGCAAAGTTTTAAAATTTAGTATTAGCAATCTAAAAACTACTTTTTTTGGAAAAAAAAATATTTATTAAGTGGTAATCTATTAGTTGCATTTTGAGTGTAAGCAAAAAAGTCCTAATGTGTACATGCACCCAGTAAAAACAAAGTACCACACATAGATGGAGAGCTCGTCAGAGAAATATCCATGTTTGATTTCCATAAGTTTACAAGCTTTGCAAACCAAATTGCTCTGGGATGCTCAGATTGTCGAAATAAAAAGGTAAATCTGAATAGTCAGGCAATCATTCATCAGATCCTCAGCACTGCTGGTACATGAGGCACACCAGAAGTTCCTTGCAGTCTTCTGTTCCTCCTTGTATGCTCCCTGTGGCCATTCATCCTTAAATTCTCCAATGCCAGCTAACTCCCAAATGCTACCACAAAGCTCCCCTCCTGTCTCACACTCTACCCCTACCTCCTGGGCAAGCTCTGGGAGCACCACTGCATGGAGCCAACAGTGATTTGTCACCCAGGACAATTCCTTCCAGGTTTATTTTCATTATCTGCATTTTCTTTGTGCCCCTCTCTCCAGGAGTGAGGGTCTCCCCTTTCAGACCTTGCTGTCCCAATTCAACCTTGCAGTTTCTTGTTCCACACCCATACCCATCTTATCCTTTCCCTGGGTGACACTGCTATGTGCTCACTTTTCTTGTAATGAATTCATGATCCTCCACTAACAAAACTTGCTTTCCTCACTCTCTTTACAACCATCCCCACCTCCTGACACTTTGCTTTTACTTCTTTTTTTTCTTTTCTTCCATCTCTATTTCGATTCCTGTCCCGTCACTGCCTGCAGCCCTAATGGCCCTCTATGTTTTTTCACACCTTTGCCTTTCAAACTTGGATTCCCTTTCCTAATCTATTCTTGTCTAGCAAGTTCTTGCTTTACTTCTTTACAAATAACGCCCTTTAAGGCTCTTTTACAACATGGATTAGGCTGGTTCAGACAGGCAAGAAACTTTAAGCTTATGACACATGCAAGTAGCCACAGATAGATCAGATGGGAGATTTTTCTGCCTACAGCTCTGTACTGTCTCTAGACTGGAATCACCCTCAGAGCAGGACCTTCCCATGTTCCAAGATGCATATAATCAACACTTAGTAACATCTGGAATACTCCCTATGATTTTTGGAACAATCATATACATAATTTCCAAAGTTATACTTTATAATTCAGATGAGATACAGTTAGAGTTCAGCTTTAGTGACATGCTTTAAGCTTGATTTACACTGAGTACAGTCATTCTGCACATTTTAGTTATTTACTAATTTAATTAGCAGAAGACAGATCAATTAGATCTCTGTTCTGTCTTGCCAAGCTATATAATCTAAGTTACATTCCCACTTCAATCAGTGCCAGCCTCTGAGAAACAAGTCATAGTTTCAAGTTTAAAAGCCACTTAATTCAAATCTGAGACACTGATGGATGAAGAAGAGTCAGATTTAAGGCAGGGGGTAAACTATATGTCAAGTTCACACTGCAGTGAAGACAAGGTCTCAGATTTCACTTCATTTGGAAAAAAAAATCATATTCAGTCTCTATAAAGAAAATAATTTATAATTATAAAAAGTCAATAAACACAAATGGTAAGAGAACTTAACTTGGCAGCATTAGCTACATGAAGATTTTTTCTGTTTTTCTTGTTCAACTCACAGTTTAATACATTACTTTGTGTCTTAATGTATACCAGGAAAACACAGGATATGCATAGAGTCCAAGTTAACGTTGCTGTTGGAAACTTAATGTTTGCATTTCCTACAGTTTGCAATTTTAACTAGTTGAACAATGCTGCATTGATTCTATTTTGGCATTTGCTACAAATACCAAAGTATTTTTTCTTATTTTGTCTGACACTGTATAAATCAGAGCTAAGCAGTCTGACAGCCAACCTTTGACATCTTTTGTTATTCTTAGTGGTCTCTCCCAATGACATATCTTGCAGTTTACTAGGAAAAGGTGATGCTATACAAATCAGTAAGCATACCTGCTCTGATAAGTGTAGCTAAATAAAAGTGTAGAAACATCAAAATAAAATCTGATGCTTTGAAAACTAAAAAAGACATAGAATCAGAGTAGTTTGGGTTGTGAGGGACCTTAAACATAATTTAGTTCCAACCCCCTGCCATAGGCAGGGACACGTACCACTTGCCCAGGTTGCTCAGAACCTCATCCACTCTGGTCTTGAACACCTCCAGGGAAGAGGCATCCATGACTTCTTTGGGGAACCTGCTCCAGTGCCTCACCATTGTGATTACAGAAGTTTTGATGAAGCAATGTTAAAAAATATGTTAAAAAAAATTTCTTTAGGTGGTGTCATTGAAGATTCCATAATAGCACTGCAAAAATTAAACCAGGAACATGCACTGTTCCTGTACATGTCTCACTCTCTTATGCTCCTAGGAGAGGGTGTAACAAACAGCAGTTCAATCTTCCCTCTGAATTCAAAAGCTAAAATACCTAGCAAGTACAAAAAGCAGAGGGATAGCAGGTAACTGGATTCAGCTAAGTGCAGCTACTTAAGGAACCGAGTACATTGCACAAAATGTGTGTTCCTTGCATCAGTTAAGTTCCCCTGAGATAGTAACATAAGGGACTGAACAGCAGTCAGGGTTCAATTAGCACTCCTGGCTCCTATTTTGACAGAGACTTATAGGCACAATGTTGATAGAGGTCAGTTGAATACTTATTTTTTTAATCATTCTGCATTCTCAGAACTAGGAAATTATTTTTTAATCAGCTAAGGCAAGAGATCTATCACCAGTGCCATATTTTCCAGTCAGGTTCCTATCTTTGGGAACAATGTCACATGAAAGACTCAGGTGCTGCCCTACCAAATTGAAATAACTATAACATTTCTCTGAGCATTTGCAACATTGCAGGGGCTATGAAAAGAGGATGACTGAATAAACAAAACCAGCAAGGAAGCCTCCTGTTTTCTACCACTCCCTAGATGGAAAGGAGGGGAGAGAAAGAGGCACAGTACATATACATCCACTTTAACTCTCTTTCAAGGTTCTTAAAAGACACCACTTCTTCTTTCTAAACATATGAATATTTATAGGGTTTTGTACCAAGCAGCCATCAAGTACTCACATTACTACTAACAGCTGTGAAAAACTCAAGTGAGACTTAAATGAAGAGATCACAGTGGAACTTCCACCTATGTTAACTATTGCTGTCATGACCATATCAGCAATACCACACTGACAAGAGATGAAATCCACTGTCTATGATGGTACTAAGCAAGGCTATAGAAACAGATACTGCACTCTGAGAAGAATCCCCACGGGTATTTGAGGGCTGAACCACATTTTACCATGACAGCCAAGATACCAAAAAAATCCACTTCTGCGTGTAAGTATTCAAAATACGGTCCTTCTTAACATGATGAATTGAGAACATTTCCTAAAAGTTTCAACTCCAAGTGCTCTAAGCCAGAAGAGGGAGCTCCTGCACTTTTCAAACA
This sequence comes from Piaya cayana, assembly GCA_013389865.1. Taxonomy (NCBI): domain Eukaryota; kingdom Metazoa; phylum Chordata; class Aves; order Cuculiformes; family Coccyzidae; genus Piaya; species Piaya cayana. The sequence goes on from WAAB01012430.1 coordinate 168,759, forward strand.
AGTGAACGTGGCTTTCATCTTGTCTTTTGATAAGGAGAAAGCAGCTCTCCTCATCCCAGGTCACACACAGATCTGCATCTGGTTGCTTAAAAAATATACAGGAAGTATCTAATATGAACTTTAAGACATATAATAATGCAATTACACATGGCTGTATGGAGAAAATCAGTTAAAATTAGCTTTATTTCCTCTCCTTATAAAAGTGATAATTTCTACATTAGGTAAGCATAAACCTGAAATAATTGTGTGCAAACTGTTTAATAAGTGAAATTGCATGATCTATAAACAATGACACAATAGATATGAAAACCCACTGAATTTTTTAACAGTGAATGAGTGTTTCCTCCTACCTGTCTTTAACACACCTTGTCTAGAATTACAAGATATGAGGAACTGGATTTTTATGCTTCTAAAAAAGCTAAGAAACTGGAGAAGTGCTGTTTAAAACAAATATTTGCAATACTGCTGCAGAATATTGCTGAAGTTCTATTTTGTTGGTCAGTCTTTCTTCAAGGGTGGTAATGTTTTTAAAACACCTCAGTCCAGAACAGTTATTAATAAAGCACTTATTCTTCTGCTTTTCTAATGAAGATAAATGACAAAAGCACTTTACAGATTTGGTGGTCTGGTTCCTTACTATAAAGGTAATTTTTAACCAAAATAGAAGTAAACCAGAAAAAAAGTCAAAAAGGACAAAACTTGGGTTTTCATAGTGTGCTTCATAGCTTGTGCACACACATTCTTTATTACCAGATTCATCACTGTGATACTAGTTACATTTTCTAGGTTGAAGGAAAGTTCATGGAATAAAATGGATTGGATATTTAAAACATTCCCCTACACTGAATTTCTAAGTCAGTACCCTCCAAAGTACACATACACAGTGAATTGCCTGGTTTGCAACTGAACTAACACACCTTAATCCTGGAGATAACTTGTCTTTCCATGAAAAATGTCCACGTCTGAGCCAGTCCTTACTTTTATCTGTAACATTCTAGGAAAGAATGTCAAAGAAATTTGTTCTCACTGAAAAAAGTTAATCTGAAAACCTCTCACTAGAAAGTATATGCCAGCTTGAAGAGCAAAGTTATCCAAGATATGAAATGCAATTTGTAGTGGATGTATGAAATCATTTATTTCCTTCTTCAAATGGTTCAGTTCCAGGTAAACACTCCAGTTTCCCACTTCACATCCCTTTCTGCTACTTTGATGAAGGTTCTGAGCCTTACTGGTTCCAAAGCCAGTGCTTTGGACCTTGATATATGGTGTCATTTTCCCATGGCAAAAGTGATAACATTCTGGGTTTCTTCCCAAAGCAAATGAAGCAAATTTCTTCCGTTCCTTGATGATGACTGTATTAGCATTTCCCACACAACTCTCAGCTTAATCATAAATATAAAACTTAGCATCATCATATTCCAGCAACCAATTAGCCATCTGGTCTATGTAACTTCTAGTTTGATGATCTTAATGTTCTTGAACTAATGGTCTATGCTTAAAAACAGAATTGATATACAGCAGAATCTACTCACCAATGACAAAGTCAGTCTAACTGAAACAGACTGTTCTACAGAATCTGGAAATCTGGCCTCATGATGGAGAAAAATGATGCTCAGACTTTTCCCATTGCATTTGCTATGATCTTCAACTAGGGTGGTGAAGGAGGAGAGGAAGAAAAGCCATAAAGATAAAAAGCAGGACAAAAGGAGCAATAGTTTTTGCTGCCAAATTTCACATCACTGGCAACTTTTACAGCATAGCAATATAATTATGTAGTCTAAATTTCATACAGTTTCATAACTACTCTTCTCACACTCATCAGGAGGCTTCATATTTCTGGAAAATATTAGAGTATACGTCTGTTTTTCATGGTATTATTATTTGCCAAAATATCACTGTCACAGCTCATTTCAGGTGCGGCGGTATGATTAAAGCATACTAAGAGGGTTTTGACACACAACTTAAATTTTCACAAGTCCTATAATTGTTACTCATAACATTATAAACTAGTTTAAACAAACACTAGGACCTAGAAGTTAATTCCCTAAAAGTTATTAAGTGGATACCAGAAGATATTTCATCATTATGTAGACCACCAGTTTGAAACAAAACAGAACACTATATATTACAAAAATAATATAACCATCATCAGCCAGGGAGTGACAAGGAAATGGAAGTATGAAAGCACATAAGCACTCTGCAAGAGCTTTTCAATACAGTCTAAATTCTTGCATCCAAGAGCACAATGGAAAGACCTACCAAACACAGAGAATAAAATACAATGACAACACACATCTGGCAGCCTTTGCTGTTAGGCAAATGGACTTAGGACTTTGATTAGCACTGGTCAGGTAAAAGGTTTATACAGGATTTTTACTGAGTAACGTTTTGACCAAAGCTATACAGATTCGAATTATGTTTCAAAAGGAAATTTTTAATTTAAATGTCAAGCATAAGTCAAGTTATAATTGCTATTAATTTAGTCTGAAATAACTCAGTTTTAAACACGTTGCTAATCGAGACATTTTTGAAGTCCAAGGTTGTGCTTCTCCAAGGTCAGCCTCTCTGGTCATGAAAGTCTCTGCTACAACGCTATTGCCTCTGTCTTGTCCCTACCTGGGAGAGTACAGGAGCAGAGAGAAGAAAAAAACCTCTTCATATATTTTTCTACAGTGAAAACAAGTAGAAATAACACAGACTCAATTTATCAGTTTGCAGATGAAAGAGGAATTATTACTTTAGGGATTCTAAGTGCCACATCACAGTATTTCAAGCAGAAAGCGCATACAGAAACTAACAGATAAATGATAATAACCACATAAAAAAAAACACCAAGGGTTAATCAGACATAAAATGTACAGGTAAGTACATGCAAATAATCAAATAGTGCAGAGTGTGCTTCTCTGTGGAATGTATCTCATACATGCTGACACAAGAGAGGATAAGACCTGTTAATCTTCTCCCTCCTGGCCACATGCAAAAAATCCCTGCAGGCCCTCATGAATTACAAACTTACTGAAAAATTAGAACTAGGAGTTCTAGCTTAGCAATCAATGCAAAACCCACAGTGCTGATAGGTAATTTTCAAAATACACTCTTTTGGACAGATATGCTCAAATAACATTGAATAAACACCTTGGGCACGCTCCAGCCACTGACCTCCCTCCAGTCATAGGCAACAGTAACAGGGTTTGCAGAAGGTCTAGCTCCGTAAACACCCACTGCTAACACTGTTACTTCTAGGACAATAGCCATAATCTACAGTATGTCAGAGATCAATTTTGTTAGCAACGTCATGGGTGCTTGTACAATAGCTGCTAATGTAAAAAACCCCAAGCATTTGCAAAATACACCACTGCTGCATGAGGAGGAACTTACAAAGGGGGTGGGAGGTAAGGTAAGCTCGTGGAAATAGCAAAAGCCTCTAATTGCAAATTTAACTCTGAACACAAGAATAAAACACCCCAACAAGGCACTCAATAACTTCCTCATAACCACTACAAGCACTAAACCATGCTGTTCAACACTGGGCGGAGAAAGAGCTGGGTTCAGTTTGAGCAAGCCACCAAGCTCCTCCCTTTGCTTTTTAAGACCCGAGGAGTTTGACAACCAGCCAGCATTAGCTGCTCAGCTTCGCTCCTGAAGTCAAATTCCAGCTGCGACCAGCCCAAACACTACTGCAGCACCAGAAAGCAGCCACCCTGCTGTACATTACCAGCCACTTTGTGAAAGTGCCTACGCAGAACTTCTGAGCCCCATGACCATTCTTCTCCCTCTTCACTGAATTGATATAAGCAAGGTCTGTCTGTGATAAAAACAATTAAACACGCACAGCTGCTTATCTCCTCCTTCAAACCCAAACCCACCCACCCTTGCCTGTGCATTTAACACAAAACTTATCTTGGCCCTTACAAAAAGAAAAAAAAAAAGGCCCGGAAACAGCACAAATAAGTGCATTTGCTCTCAGGTATACTTCCAAACTTTGCTAACAACAACGTGTAATATGCACTTGTCTCATCATCAAATCTGTCTTGGAACTGGAAGGTCACTCCTCCTATAAAAATCGAGTAAGCACATCTTGAAACAACCTAGGATTGCCTTTAGCACTGCAGTTACACCACACCCAAGCCCATATTTTACAGTCATAAATAATCATTCTGCCTCCCTTACCACTCCCCAAAATATGCCACATCTCACTGTACCAGATGACACTATTTGCTTTGTCCTTACTGCCTGGCATATTTGCCTTACTTGCTGCAGCCCCTCCAAACATTGCTCTGAAGGCAAGATGATTTCTCCCTTCCGCGTTTCCACAGCACTTGCTTAATATACCACAAGATACTGAAACATTAGAAAAGTTAATGATCATTAAAAAACCCCAAACCTAATAATAAATGCATTTCAAAAGAGACCTGTTACTACCAGTACCCAGTCATGGTCCCAACTTAGAAAAATCCAAAATCTATAAAAATAGGCATGTAATATAATTGCCTAAATATAGAAGACTAATAGTAGACTAAATTAAAATAGGCTCCAATGGACAGTTTTCTGGAATCCCACACTGGATTACAAACAGGCTTTTTATATACGCAGAGAATATTTCCTTGATTTTAAGTTACTCAACCAGTTCAAATTCATTGACTAGCCTAAAATCCAAGTGACTAAGTAGGTACTTCAACATAAGGATGCTTTTTTTCATTTTCCTGTATACAAATGAAAAAGTCAGCATGACAGGAAGATTTCCTTCTTTTGCTTTCTCAAAAGACAGTAAATAAGATGTGTTCTTTTAAATTAACATGGAGATAGTATTATACTTTAATGAAGCTATTGCCATGTATACTAGGCAAGTGTTTCCACAGTAATGTATACCTGAATATTAACTGATAAATAATTTTATCCATTACATTATTTATACTTCCAATTCAGCAATGACTTACTGGCTACTTGCATGGAAATAAAGAGTAAATATGTTATTATGTTAAAGAATTAACAATTTCCCATTCCTAGGAGTAAAACTACAGAGAATAAGAATGTTAAGAATAAAATAAGAATGTTTTGCTAACCAACTGCTAGCAAAAAGTTATGTTAACTAATGGGAATTAACATTTTCAGAAAAAGACAAGATATTCCACAGCAAACACGATTAAAATTTACTTGAAAACAGATTTCCAGATTCCTATATAATTGATGTCAAATCTGGTTATTTCAAACTAATTTGATTTAGAATCATAGAATCATAAAATCACCAGGTTGGAAAAGACCTCTTAGATCATCAAGTCCAACTATTCTTATCTGCCACTAAACCATGTCCCTCAGCACCTCATCCAACCATATTTTAAACAACTCCAGGGAATAAATAAGTTCTCTGCAATATACTGTTGTTTTAACAGTTTTCATACATTTTCAAAACATTCATGCAAGAGAGCAGCACTGTACTTAATCCCCAAGTTCAAAGAGAATGCATAGATGGGCTTCAGTCAGGAGTACTGATTAATCTGCACTGCCCTTTTTAAGGAGCAATAATATTTAAGGGCATTTTAACAAAGACCTGTATGTGCAACAGCACAATTATGACTAACAAACCCCTGCGGAACAAAGAAGACTTTTGCAAGGCATCTCCCAAAGACTCACACTAGGAACTCAAACTCACATTTGTCTATCTAGCAGCACACCTTGAGAAGTTTTAAGTTACCTAGAAACACCAATTAAATTATAATTAACAAGTAGAACGACTCAGTTGCAGAGGTAGAACACAATATAATGCTTCATTATGGTTATCCACTGCCTTAATGACACCTGACCTTCCCCCTCCAACTATCTTTTGCAATAACTACAAACCTTACAATTTTGACAATAACCGAGATTGAACCATCTGTTCAAAGAGCATAAAGGAGCATCAAAACATTTAGACAAAAAGAACTAATTTAACTTATAACTGAAAATCAATGCAGTCCAATTTCAGCACATCTGACAACAATTTTACTGATATTCTTTCACATTTAGTTGTGAAGAAATAGTTTCCTGAAATCTTCATTAAAAAAAAGTACACACTTTATCATAACAAATCTTCAACACCTACATGATTCATTAGTTAAATGAAGCAGAGATCTCTGAAACATTGCACAAATCTTTGCCATCAAGGCTTGCGGTACCTGACAGTCATTTGCCACCACCCCCAGAGATCAGCAGCAAGAGGGCACTACACTTGGACCACAGGAAAACACGCATTACTGGTTCTACTGTGTATCCTTAAAGACTTTCTAAGCCCACTGATACTTGGCAGGCCATGGCTGTAAAACTAGCTTAACAGGAAGAGTTAAATACTGTGTTATCTGAAACATGAAAAGATAAAACTTCCCTGGTCCACTGCTAAACAAAATATAGATATTTCAAATTTGTTTAGTGTAAACCCTTGTCTCCACAGCTCTCTTAGCACTAGAAAGGAGAATCTTTCCAAACCAAAGGGAAAAAAAGCAAATTTTGTATATTTCCAGAAAAGAATACACAAATCAGCCTAACACTATAGGGAGAAGACCTACATCCAGGTTAGTTTACATGCTATAAATGCGCTGTCTTATTAGTCAGCACACAATGTTCTCCCAGCTTTCAAGAAACTGCACGTCTTCTCTGATAAGACCAGATCAGAAAAAAACAAGCTATGGACAATGAGCAAAAAGAAAAGTCACATGCAAAGTTATGAAAGGATTAAAAAAAAAAATTAAAAAACAAAAAAACAAACCAAGGTGAAACTTGTCTTATTAATCTGCAGGAAAGTGCTGGGAAGCTGCCAAGTTAGTTTATCCAAATACACAAACAAGTTAATGATGACCTGAGGGAGTAACACTGGATTTTCACATTGAAGGAAACACCATGTAGGAAAATGTTAAGAAACTGCATGTATTTCAGCACTCTATGCCAATATTTCAAAAGCTCTTTAATCCACCAGATGGAACCATGTAACGAACAGAGAGAAGCAGAGCCTCCCTGAGGAACCCTGTTGTGGTTCCCATTCCCATCACAGGGTGGGAATTCACAACAAAACTTCTAATAAGAAAAACTAATAAGTATTCTACTTGTAAGTATTTCTGGAATATCCTGTCATGCATCTTCTAAGGACCAAAACCACTTAGTGTTCAGCAAGTTCACATGATGTAAACAAGAAATACTTCACTTTTATTTTTTAAATTATCCAAATATAATAGAGACAGAAATCATTATCTGGTCTGAGTTCTCATTCAGCCTAGAATTTCTACATTTAAATACCAGACAGATGAAGCCTTCATTCTCTTAAAAAGGGGGGGAAAAAGATATTTTTTTCACTCTGGCTTTAAAGATGCATATGAAAACATCTTTGTTGGATTGCTGATGTTAAGTTAAAATTGTGAGCCTCTGAGAAAAGTGAAATTATCCACCTTTGGAAAATGTTGTCAAATTTAACACTGGGAGGGAGGAAGGCATTACTCCTAGTTTCATAAATAGAGAGATCGGTTTACAACCTAAGATGGGATCAGACTAATTATATAAACATAGGACAGAGTAGCCTACAAATCAACTGACAAACAATTCCTAAAATAATTACATCATGTATTGCATTTTTCCTAAGCATTCTGTTTAAAATACTTCTCAAAAATCATGGTAAAAAAAAAAAAAAAAAGGAAAACATCTTGCCACTTTGCCACAGAAAATGAAAAATACATCAGAACACGAACAGAATCACTATACGCCTTTTTGCTGCTGCCTTCAACCACATTCACACTCCACTGCATTTTTAGTTCAGTTTGAAGATACAGTAGAATGGAAGCAGAACTGAATCCAGCACTGATGGTTGATTTGCTAAGAATCAAGAATCTCCCTACCAAGCCAACTCTTCTGCAGAATCAGGAAGTTCAGAATTCATCTGCAAAACAAGATTTCTACATTGCATTATGGACATACTATTCAAAACCAACTGGACTTTGTCAACACAGTGCTTTTTTTTATTGTAGGTCAATCTCTACTACCCTCAAAAACAAATATACATTTTACATGCACAATCACCCTTATAAAATAGACACATATGTTAACTATTTAAAAGGAATCTCTAGTCTCCCGTCTTTCTACTCACTGCTATGTTAAGCATTAAAATATTCCTTGGCTCAGTTTGTCTAACATATAGGCATAACTCCAGTATTTTAGGTGCTATAATTTTGTTCAGTACCCTAGCAGGACCTGTCCAAATCTTCTGTATTTCACATAATTTAAGTAATAACATAACAGGCTTTGCTGTAAGAGTTGATAGAAGCACCACAAAACATTCTGCTGAGGTCTTAAGAAGTTACATCTCCCCAATAATCCCACCAGATTTCTCCACTCTTCCTAAACATTGTCATCTACCTATCTGTACTTGGTTGCATAGAGAGACTCAGGCTAAGCTCATTTGTCACCACAGATCAGTGGTGGCATAACTGGCCTGCAGAAATGAAGATTTCTTATAACAATGCTTAGAACGTTATTTCAGTGAGTGTAAAACAAAGACACCCTCTTTTTATGCAGCACTTACTAGCCACCATCAAGTCTGAAACACAACTAATGAGACAACAAATTAGTAGTCTTTCCAGAGAGCTTGTCCATCCCAATTCCCAGCACAGGGTCAGTACAGTAAGAAGGCCAATCAAAACCTTGTCACCAGTTTGCATGTTCTACAGTCACCTCTTTGGTTGCACCAGGACAAACTGGAATCTGAGGATGAGAGACTTGCCCATTCCATGTCAACTGTAGAAATGCTTGGATCTCAGTCTTTTTTTACAATAGTTTAACATAACACTTTATGGGTAAAGAGGTTAAGAGAAGTAAAACCCCTAAGAAAGTACCTAACAACACCTATTTTCAGTCACTTATTTTAGGCTTCTATCAATCCACAACATGTCTGCAACACTGCTACTCTGTTTTGCTGGGAATAACACACCCACAGCCAGAAAGTTAGCTTTGTGTCCTCAACATGAAAGAAGGCCTTTGATAATGTAAAAATGTTTGATGACCCAAGTCCAATAACCCACATTCATCCACTGTTAGCAAAGGCCTGACACCACCTTTCTCCTCTTCAGTCAGCCTCACAGAAGGATGCAAAAACAATAATTAAGAAAAACCTGAAACCCTTCAATACTCAGACAGAGTAGAAGTCCACATAGTACAGAATCCTATCTTCGTGAGAGCCAGGACAGAATATCTAATACACACTGTAGATGATGCAAGTAAAAATTATTTCCACACCCAGCGACCAGCAGCACAGCACCTGATTGAGTCAGGCTGACTCCAGGCTTTCACCAGCAATACTGACAGATTTGAGGAGTTCCTTGTTTAGCCCATTTTTTTGCTTTGAATCTTGATAGTATCTTGTGAAAAATTCCTATAACTTATGCCATGTGTAAAATACTGGTTTTTGCAGTGTGTGGTAGCCCAAATTCTCAGAAAGAGTGAATAAATAGTTCTCTATTAATTTCCTCCCACTATTTGCCGTCATCTTTCATCCTTCAAGCACCTCTTTTCCAAACAAAGATTAGTGCCATCATTTCTTATTGGGGAAGCAGTTTTACATTTCTCATGTTCTCTGTCAACTCTCTTTTCATCATACTGGCCAAATATCACAGAAAAGAACCCAAAGTTCAAGCATTCACAACATTTTGGGGGGAATTAATTATGCCTAGGTTTTCATAAACGGGTTGTGGATTTTTCCATTTCCACTCTGCCTGTACAGTAACAGCTCAGGAGCTTCCCAGCATTTCAGCAAGTATGTAGGAGTCAGGGCCCCACTGCTGCTCATACACAATAACCAGGTCACAAAATTAAACACCCATCACATCATATGACTTGCCCTGGGTGATGGAACAGGCATACATGCTCTGCTTCTGATTACATGATGATGTCTCTCTTGTCTTTTTCAATTAGGGAAAAACAAAGAACTCCTGGGTTATACTTCGGGCTGTTATTTTACTTTAAGCCAAGCTATTGCTTGTCACCCAAAGAGTTAAAGTAGGGCTTCACTATGCAATTTAAAAATATGTTTCCACAGTAATATATGTCAAAAGAAAATAGTATTTGCAAAGCCTAATATATATACATTTTTCTGTGCCTATCCCAGATAAAAGTAACACAAAACCATTTACAGCAGGATGATAGATGTGATAGCAAGGCCAAGTGCAGTAACTCCAAACTACGTATGAAAGTAACCACAATCGGAAAAACTGTACTGTGAATAACATTATACAGATTGTTACAATCAGTTGTCACCTATGAAATAAACATAATAAAATAATATTTTTTATTTATATATTTTATATATAAACATATATTTAATATGTTTAAGCATAGACGAATAAGTGCTTTTCCTGACACATCTGTGGAACATGGCAAAGCATATGTGATATCCTCAACTACAGCCTGTTAATGCTGCACATTGCAACAACCAAGACAATTTGTTACAAAAACTACCTTTCCAGACTACTTTTTATTCATGGTATAGCAAGGAAATTGTTATTTTGAAACAAATTAATTTTTGACACACATAACTTCTAATTAAAACCCTTGATACTTTCTATAAGATGTTTCTGCTAGGGAAGATTCTTCTCTTTTAGGGAAAGGATATTCCTAAGTGCACACATTATTATGTGATGGAGAGTTGCACTTTAATGTCCTTCGACTTCAACACCAACTTCAGCTAACCATTACAAGCTACACACTATAATCACTTCTTAATTGATCTAGAAATAAAAACAATATTGAGGAAAGTACTAAGAAACACATTGAAGACTGCAAATATGTAATGGAAATTAGAGGAAAAGAGAGAAAGGATTCACATCACTCATTAAAATAAGGAAAAAAGCCTTCTGCGATTACTGAATACGAAGCTGAATACAACTATTCACTGGAATCAGCAAATTAAGTTTGCAGTCTTTTCTCTGAATTCTATTAATATACAGACATTATGCCACAAAAGTCTGCATATGCGCTTGTAGTCATTTTTATTATGTTTTGAACTGGAATGTCTTGTCTTTGCAAATTAATTTAGAGGCACAGAAACATTATTACTTCTGGTTTTCTCCAGATGCATCTTCTTTCATCTGTCCTATGTCAAATCTGTGACCAATTCCTGTACAAACAACTACCAATTTATGCACACTAAAAAAAATTAAGAACCAGATAATGGGGGGGGGGAGGGGAGGGGAAAGGAAAATCCCAGGGATTTGGTTCTTGCTTTGTTTCTTAGACATTACATAATCATAGTTTCTAGTAGGATCATACCTTCACATGTTTTCTCTGTACTTGATCAACCTGACTATCCGAAAAAAAGCAATTTAATTTATGTTCATTTAAACTCTTAATCCCTTAGCATCTGTAACTAATCCAGCAGCCCTCCACTATGAAAGATTTGGATTGGATGCATTGTGAAAACGTGTATATTTGGTCAACAGTTTCAGGAGAACTTCAGAACTTTAGTTATGATTGGTTGGATGGTCAAGCCCAGAGAATTGTGTTGAATGGAGCTAAACGCAGTTGGTGACTAGTCACAAGTGGTGTTCTCCAGGGCTGAGCACTGAGGCCAGTCATCTTTAATACCTTTATCAATGACCTGGATGAGGGGATGGAGTACTCTCTCAGTTAGGTTTGCAGACAACACCAAGCTGGGTGGAACTGACAATCTGCTAGAGGGTAGGAAGGCTTTGTAGAGGGATTGGGACAGACTAGATCAATGGGTTGAGGTCAGTTGTATGACATTCAACGGGGCCATGTGCTCAGTCTTGCACTTGGGTTCACAACAACCCCATGCAACACTACAGGCCTGGGGATGAGTGGCTGTAAAGCTGTCCAGTGGAAAAGGACCAGGGAATGTTGATCAACAACCAACTGAATGAGCCAGCAGCTTGCCCAGGTGGACAAGAAAATCAACAGCATACTGGCTTGTGTCAAAAATGGTGTGCCCAGCAGGACCAGGGAGATGATTGTGCCCCTGTACTTGGCACCAGTGAAGCCACACCTGAAATACCGTATTCAGGTTTGGGTCCCCCACTACAAGAAGGAAATTAAGTTGCTAAGCACATCCAGAGAAGGGCAACAAAAGCTGGTGAAGGGTCTGGAATGAAAGTCTTATGAGAAGCAGCTGAGGGAACTAGGGCTGTTTAGTGTGGAGAAAGGGAGGCTGAGGGGAGACCTGATCACTCTCTACAATTACCTTAAAGGAGGTCATAATAAGGTGGGTGCTAGTCTCTTCTCCCAAGTAACAGGATAATAAGAAGTGGCCTCAAGTGCACCTCAGAGGTCTTTTCCAACCTAATTACTCCAGATTAAGAAACTACATGCTGCCCACCTTTGAAAAACTAAGAGCTGGAACTACGAAATAAAGGTACATACTCCAGTAGTTAGAATACAATGTCACTCGCAATCCAAAAATATTGTGGAGTCTGAGTGCTTAGAAAGCAACCATCCAACTGCGTGACATGATTTTGTGACTGCCATACAAAACACACTTCAGAAAGATGCACAAGTCTTCCCTCAGCATTCCACTGAAGAACACAAGACCATTGTTAACTTGGAGTCAAGCTTGCCTCCTGTTTTAAGAACGGTGGCTGCCTTGCCTTCATCAAGGTCTTTTTGCACATAGACAGGGAGGGAAAAAAGAGTGAAGAAGGGCTATCAGAAGAAATGCATTCATTTTACTTATATCTCAGGAGGAAGCATAGCCCTCAGGGTCAGCATGAGAGAAAGCTTCAAGACATTCATGTGAAGATTTAAAGGCAGTCATTAACAGCTTGACTGGAGGTGGACCCCTGTACATCAACATATTGCTGGTGTGTTAGTGACAGGCAGGATAGGAGTGTGCAACAAAAGGAAGGTCTTGTACCTTGTACATAACCCAGTAAGAGAGAGCAATCCTGCAGGAAAAAAGACAAATAGGAATGACATGCTACAAGCAATGGCCTTGTGAAATCTTTGCAGAACTGTGTTGCAGAGATGCATGACTAGATGCTACGTATTACAAGAGAGATTGTGATAGAAAATACTAACAATGTTTAAATTCATAAGAAAGAATATATCTTATTGTTATTACAGGATTTGAAATGACTAAGAGTTAAATACAGCCTTGACACGATGTTGAATCTGGAAAATATTTTCCTGTTTATGAGCTTGCGCAAGACAGAAGAATGGCATCATTCAGAGCAGATCAAGAAAAGACATAAGAGGAATTCTAGAATGGTGATGAAATTATATTATGAATTGTATTATTTAAGGAATTCACATATTTTTTGTAATTACAATTTGAGTTTCCAGTAATTTACTTGTAAACTAATAGTCATAAAGTAACAAAAGTAATAAACCACTTTCTAGTGCAATTTAACCACAGTTTTAACAAGTTGAAAACACATATTTAAACATTGCAAGCAATAAAAAATTTACTTTATGTAAACTCATTACCTTCTTAGTTTTTCTCTATACCAACAGATCAACTAAAATAATACTTTCATCTGCTATTTATTGTCTTTCGTGAGTAACTGAAAAAACAGGAAGGGTAAGCCTTTCCATTAAAACGGTCTTAGAACAGCATCAGTCTAGAATGATCCATTTCAATTTTTTAAAAAAATCCTAGTGCTGTGTTACTCTCAAGTAATGATTTATTGGGGAAAATGCCTCTGTATCTTCTAAGTTAGGACTGACATTTGAACAAGACGCAGCCAGGCACAAGTAAATCACACTTAAGTCCGGTTTTTGATAAAGGCAAGAAGGGTACTTCTATCATCACATAAAATTTGGGAGACAGGTTTCTTCTACTCCATTGATTCCAATGAAAACTGCTTTAGAAGTTATTGTGAATGTGCAGTGTTCTTTGACTAAAATCACTAGTTCTCTTGCTCCTTTTTTGATAATTTCAAGTGCTTTTCATTGTGTTCATTAAGAGATGAAGGTACCGAACTATTCCCTTAAGGAACACAACTAGCTCTCCCCCATTATCTCAGTTGTCCCCAGACAACTTCCTCCACATCACGCCTAGGACTGAGTGAT
>WAAB01012431.1:0-24494 GCA_013389865.1 Piaya cayana
GGATGGGGCCTTGGGCAGCTTGAACTAGTGAGAGGTGTCCCTGTTCATGGCAGGGGGGTTGGAATTAGATGATTTTTAAAGTCCCTTCCAAGCCAAACTATTCTGTGATTCTATGATTATATGATTCTATCCTACCGTGAAGTAGTGATTGCCATATATGTGACATTCCGTGGGGAATGAAAAGTCTCAGTTTTCCTATGGAACCTGGATTTTGATCTGTTAAGCATCTAGGGTGAAATCCTTTAGGTCATAAAACCATTATATCTTTTTCTACACTTTGCTAATATGATCATTTCCTTCTTAGGTGTTTAAACTGCTAATAGGGTAATGAAGTGCATTAGGTAAGTGAAGTCGCCATGCCCTTACACTGTTCAAGCACAAACATATGGAGTCTTGCAACAACAGCAACAATATTAGGGAATATAATGAGCTCTATTTGTTCCTTTTGGTAGTAGATGTAACAAACTGAACAATCCAGTCCTTCCAATAGTTCTGCTCAGTCTAGTGGGAATACTTACACATGTGATTTTGCAGGATTATAGTTCAAGTCCGTAGAGCCAGTAAGTCTGATTGCAAAATACAAAACAAATACATGGCCAGAATCCCCTATCTGCATTGCCTGTGTGCTAAGTTACTTGAAAGATTTGTAACAATTATTTGTTTTAGAGATGGCTTTTAAAATGCATTGTTCCCCTTTCAGTGTTTAAGTGCTTCAGATATCCCTTGGTCAAGAGCAGATAATTAATTAAAGAGATGATGTCCCTGACTGTCATGAAAACACACTTGTCAGGCAATCTCTACTATTATTTTAATCCCTATTGTTTCACAGATTGTTTATGTTAATGCCTTTTTTACTGTTCAAGGCAATTTTGTGGCAGAATTGAAAGTGCAGAAGACTGAGACAGCATGAGGGATGACAGCCACTTGAGCTCTCCTAGCCTGTGTATGGTTTTATGTGCTTCTAATTATCAATGTGTGGGAGTTTTGTCAAAAAAACAGGGTATGTTTTGTTCTTCTGTGTCTGTTGTGGTTTATATTTTAAATGGGACACAAATGTGATTTATAGTGCGTGGCATGATGCAGTTAGGGAAAACTGGTCTTTTCCAGACAACACAAACATTAGCAGGAGAGAGTGCACGTGAACAACATGTTCCTCGCGGTAGAGAAGAAACACTCCACTAAAAGCCCACAGAGATGGAGGAGAGTAAACAACATGTGCAAAGTCCTCTTCAAAAAAAAGGAGAAAAATGTCAATGGCTTACTTCCACAGCCTCTAAAAATACTTACTATTGAAAGACAGAGCTGTGAAAGATCAAAGATAACTGTCTTCTAGCTGAATCACACTGAAGTGTGAAAAGCACCATGACAGCATGGAAAGTTCTTTATATTCACCAGCAAAGCATGCACTGTAACACCAAGGATTACCTTCTGGCCAGCCCAACACTGGGTAGCATGGTTCAAAGCAATCCTGCAAGAAGATTCACACGGCATCCTGCTCGCCCCCTTAGAACGCAGAAAAATTGTTTCCAGGCTTGCAGTCACTTACCAGACCATAAGACAGAAGAATACAGTACTGTGACAGGGATGAAATTGTCATGGTCAAACTGTGTGATGCTGGAAAAGTAAAGCTCAAGAGAAACATGCCAGTTCCCTTAAAACAATATCAGTTTTATAAATCAAGAGGAATTTTTTGATTTATTTCTCCTCATGATAGGCTACTAATGAAGCACACCTCACATTTACTTTAACAAAATTAAAGTATGCAGTCATATGTTTGAAGTCTTGTTCTTGATACAGCTTCTGTTTCCTGATAGATATTTTGGAACAAAAAAATTATGAGGAAAATTAATGGAAAACACTCTTTTTTACTTCTCTAATTAATGGGAGATTATTTTGGACTAAGGCATAGCATCTAAAGTGCAATTTTCTTTTGTGCAGAGATGACCATCACAAACAAGGTTTTGGAAACACCTAGACTTTTCCCACTTTTAAGGATGCTTTAATATATATACTGGGTCCTGCACTTGCAGCACAACAACC
Source organism: Piaya cayana (assembly GCA_013389865.1). Taxonomy (NCBI): domain Eukaryota; kingdom Metazoa; phylum Chordata; class Aves; order Cuculiformes; family Coccyzidae; genus Piaya; species Piaya cayana. The sequence continues at coordinate 2,041 of WAAB01012431.1, forward strand.
CTATGCAGTGATACAGACTAGGAGAAGTCTGTCTAGAAAGCTGCCTGGAGGAGAAGAACCTGGGGGTGTTTGTTGACAGTGACTGAACTTGAGCCAGCAGTGTGCCCAGGTGGCCAAGAAGGCCAATGGCATCCTGGCTTGTATCAGAAACGGTGTGACCAGCAGGTCCAGGGAGGTTATTCTCCCTCTGGACTCGGCACTGGTGAGACCGCTTCTTGAGTCCTGTGTTCAGTTCTGGGTCCCTCACCACAAGAAGGATGTTGAGGCNAAAGGGTCATTAGGCACTGGAACAGGCTGCCCAGGGAGGTGGTTGATTCACCTTCCCTGGAGGTGTTTAAGGTGCGGGTGGATGAGGTCCTGAGGGACATGGTTTATTGTTTGATAGGAATGGTTGGACTCGATGATCCGGTGGGTCTCTTCCAACCTGGTGATTCTATGATTCTATGATATAATGACTCTAAACTGCCTTAAAAAGTCATAACTCAAGGTGCTTATTTTACTACTGGTAGTTTCAGTAATAGACAGTGTATGAACCTGAAATGAAACACAGAGATGATCTGTGGAAAGAATGAATTCATGGATATGTAATGCAAAAGACAAAGATAGGAAGTAAGGATTTAATTAAAAGTATCTCTTCTAAATACAGTACTTTGTAGAAACTGCCTGAACTCTGCAAAGATTTGTCAGTGGGTGGCAGAGTGTCTACAGAGGCATTTTTTCTCTGTTTAAGGAAAAAAAAGACCTCAAGGTGTTTGGAATTTCCCTGGACTGCCTTTTTGGGAAGGGCCAGACAGCATCTATGGATAAGCCCGGCCCTGGAATTGTACAGCCTCTGTCTGCTAAATTCTTTAGCTCAGAGACAGGGAAAAAGAGAACTAAAAAAACCCCAAAAAACCAAAACCAACAGTGGTTCCAAAAAAGAAAACTGACTTTTCAGTGTGGCAGCAAAAAATAAACAAGCAATGCTAGAAGTCTGCAATCTGCATTATATTTGCATACAGGAAAATGCAGGGGAGTATCTTGTTGGTTAGAATGGAGAGGAAAGTGAACATCTCTGTGAGGGAAAATAGAACTTTTTGAAAGCACTTTGATTCTAAACAGAGACCTGCTCTTTAGTACCAGAAATACCTGCAAAGACCTTATAGGATTTTGCTAAGCTTCTTAATTTGTGTCCCCTACCTCATTCCCCAAACAAACACCAAAATGCTGTTTTATGACAAGAAAACTGAGACCATTTAATGCCTCAGGGTCTGTATGCTTTACTTTACCAGATTATATTGCTTCATTCTTGATGTTTCATTCACTTACTTAAATTGTTCACAAAACATCTCATTTGTGTACATTAATGCAAAACACACCCTACTGGAAGTTTCATGCTTTCTTACTCTCCCCATTTCAGGTATTTACTGTTCACAGCTGTGGAAACTGTATTATAGCACCTTTGAATTCCAGGGTGTAAAGATAACTAGAGTTTAAAATGACTGATGTAAATGAACAGCCCTGTTGTACACATCGATTTTTGGGGTACCTTTGTCTTGAACACTTAGAGTCATCTTTGTTTAAGGTGGTAGCGATGTACATGGAACATATAGATTCTCAGCTGAAAATTTAAGATAAGATTATAAAGGCAGAAGGAATATTGTGCTAATTTACCTTTCCTTTTGAAGATCCAATAACTGTACAAAACCTCTTTAATCTGAATGTACATAGGAAGGCCCCCTTTGAAATATGCAGTGGTTTCTCCCACTTTGTAGCCTTGTCTTGGTCTTCTATTCAGTCGCAAAATTTGATTTTCAAATGAGCACAGGAATCCATGGTTCTGTATTTAATTCAGTGTATTTAGTACAGTCAATTCAGTCATTTTTTTGGAAAAAATATTCCCCCAGCTTTGCAGATGCTTGACTTACATTCTTGAACATTTAAAGTGAGAATGGAGGTATTTCGCTTTTGCAAAGATTCCACATTATTAAGTAAATTGACATGTATTTTCATGAGGAATGAGCTTAGCCCACATTTTTTATGCCTTTTTTTGAATGATATAGGCAGAGTATTTTTATTGGAATACTGGTATCACCTTGTCCCCACATAATTCCTCCTCTCTTTTCCAAAGAAATCCCGGTAAAGCAGAGCTCTGAGGTAGCTCATATTATATTTCCCTGAAAGCTAGCAAGAACCAATGAAGCCTTTTATATACCAAAGCTATGTTGCAAACAAAGAGCACACAGTTTAAAAAATGCAGAACAAGAAGCTTTCAAAGAGCACAGTTCCTCTGCTAAGGGCTGGCTTTGCACCAGATCCTCAACCACCTTCTCACAGCACAGTCCTCCCTATTCTTCCAGGGCTCCTGCAGGTGTTGTCTGCCCAAGCTATCCAGTGGTTCTGGCATGGCTCCTTCTTCTGAAAGTTTCCAGGGAACCTGGAACCATACCTGACAGAGCAGGGCCACCAGGGAATAGCCATCAGGGCATTTTCTGCTTCTCTTCTCAGCTGGGTGCTGGACTACCCACCACCACTGAAACGTGACCCTGTCCTCACAGTCTGGCTCCAAAGTGCCTTCATCCTCCTGCCCTTTGTCTCCATTTCTGGCTTGTTCCGTCAGCTAGGCAGCACCCTCACCTTGTGTTTCACTGCATTCCAGTGGAAAGCATGACTACCTGGCCTCTCTGCCCTTGGCTAAGGCTCTGTCCCTCCTTGTACCATTTGGAGACTGTAGACTAGGGAGAGACTCACAGAGATGGTGGCTGAAGCTAAGGCTGCCCATACAAAGAGTGCTGCATTTTGGTACCCCAAGAGTGCTGAGTTCAGATTTGCAGTTGCATCCCCAAAGCTTCCCAGGAAGGATGGATTCAGGGAGCTCTGAGAAAGTGCCTCTTCCTTCACCCTCAACGTTCTTCTGACATCCCGTATCCTCTAACTCCTCTGGGGTCTGCAGCCAGCTGACAGGCACTGCGTGGAGCATGCGCGGGGGCTGTGTGCTGCTGCTATGAGCAGTGCCTGCTGTACTTTGATCTGGTGTAGGACTCCCAGCCCCAGAGCAGCTGATGAAGGAAGGTTAATGCTGCATGGCCCTGGAGGAAAAATACTTTCTGCCTTTACAGGAGCCTGTATGCCCTGGAAACAGCCCTGCTTTCTCTATCATTCTTGTAGCTCCTTGTCTTGATGTTCAAAGTAGCTTGACAACAAGGTACTGGAAGATCCTTGGAGACTGCAAAGGTAATGAAAGTTTATTTTATTGAGTCATGATGGCATTGCATGATACTTCAATCATTATTCTGTATTATGGGGCTGAAATATCTTTCTCACACATTTGATCCCCCCATCCAGATCATCAATAGAAACATTGAACATGGCTGGACCCAGCACTGAGCTCTGGGGAACCCCACTTGTATCTGGTCTCCAGCTGGATTTAACTCCATTCACCACCACTCTTTGGGCCTGGCTATCCAACCAGTTTTTAACCCAGTAGAGGTTGCACCTGTCCAGGCCAGTGGTAGCCAGTTTCTCAAGCAGACTGCTGTGAGAAACAGTGTTAAAGACTTTATCAAAGTCCAGATACACTACATCCATACCCTTCTCCTTATCCATTAAGTAGGTACCCTTGTCATTGAAGACGATCAGGTCTGATCACCTGGTTGAGAAGTTCTACTGTGTTGAGATTGTCTCTATTTACAGGCACACTAGCTACTCCTCATTTTACTATTTTCCTTTGATACCAATCTTTTTTTCTTCTGTTGGTGTCCTCTCCTTTCTTTTTTTTTTTNCTTTCTTTTTTTTTTTTTTTGGCACACACTCACGTTGTTTTGTTTTTGATCAGCCATCTGGTGCATGTCCATTATCACCTTTTGGGAAGGTGCCTGATTTGTATTGAGCCAGAGTCTGTTCAGTTTGAGCTCTTCATAGGCTAATTCCTGGAGCTTGAACTAGTTCAGGAGTTTCGATTGTGAGGAACGGAGGGGTTGTTTTGAGACCAGTACTACAATGTGGAAAGCAATGTAATTACATAGAAATAGGAAAATTCGTGCACTTAAATTCATCTTTGAGGCATTTAACCTCTGCTGGAGTAAATATATGGTATTTCTTAATGGATATATGAAATACAGATGAAAACTAATATGTAAGGAAAAGAAAATCAGTAACTCAATGAGCTCAGGATGATTGCATAACAAACACGAAGCTAACAGGCTCCTTTTGGGAAACACTTGTCATGCTTTGATCCACTACTATGTTTATCTTAAAAACATACTGTTTGTGTAGCAGATTATGCTGTTGGCTTCTGAGGTCACTGTCATATGGTGAAAAGTCCACTTTGCTGTGAGTAGAAACAGTAGGAAAAACCTTTAGAACAGCTGGTATAAAGCAGAGAGTCAAACTGTTGCACACTTTCTCTGGAATAAATGACTAGTTACAGGTCAACATGGGCCTCAGGATTCCTGGCAGTTAGAGAAGGTCACCATCTGTTAAAGGAAAAAAAAGTCCAAAATTAAGTAAATTAGGTTAGTCACGTTTCCTCAGAGGAGCCCAGTTTTCCCTCAGAACATTAGTGATTAGATTTAAGATTGCAGAATACTTCACAAAGGGGAGAACCTTGCCCTTGCATGAAGTAAGAAAGTGGCGTGAAACCCAGGTTTTAAGAGTCCAAGTTTAAATAGAATTGAGCATAATATATACAAATATCTAATGAACTTTTAAGTATCAATGGGATCTGGACAATTGAGGGGTGGCCTAATTTGTCCAACTTGAGTATCTAACAGATAGATATCCCAAAGCTTCCTTTAGACTCAGTGAAGTACCACATCTTTTTCAAGAGGAGGTGATTTTTGGACACCCTCTCACAGGAGTATATGAATTGCACTCAAGTGACTGAGTGAAACTCAGTTGCGTATCTCTGTTAATGCACATCCTTATGGATGTTTTATTAGTTTTCACTGACTGGAGAAAGAGCCTAAATGTTGACTTTCTAGGACTAGAGAAGTTAATAATTAGACATCTAAATAGAAGAGAGATGAATCTGACCACTGGTAAAAGCCTGGAGATGTACTTCTCTATATGCTATGCATCTAGAGACACTAGAAAAAAACAAGTAATTTTCAATGAGTAGTGTTCTCTGTAAGAATATAAAATTTTTTTACAGGGTGGAATTTTCCTTTTCTAAACCTTTACTGATTTCACCTAGCTTTCAGTCGCAGCCACTCTATTCAGATATAGTGCCCACCTTTGGTTCCTTTCCCCAGAAATTAGAATCGTTGTATGTTTTACAGAAAGTGTTTTCATTTGTGATATGTATAGTGAATAATCATAACTATAATATCACTGCACATTACCTTCTTGGCTGCCCCTGAAAAGGCAAAAATCATGAGCATGCTACTTCATCCGAGTGGTTCAACTGCACTGTTGAACAGTGTTTTCTGCCTTGCTAAGAGATTGATCTGCATGCAGGTAAATGTCTCATGGAAACAGATGGAACAGCAGTTCCTCAAAGTCTTTGAGGATATATCGACTAGCCAAACACAATTATGTTATTAGAAGGTTGCTTTTCTTATAAATATAGACCTGTTAAATAATCTTCTTGGAAAAATTAAGCAAAATGAAAGAGGTTACTTGGTAAAGACTCCACAATGCATCTGTCTTACGTTAGCATAACAAAAGCTCTAAATCAGAACTTACGGTTGCCTCTTTAAAAAATAAACACCTGCTTAGAAGAGAAACTGCAGTATACAATTAATTCAACTCCCCAGAATTCCCATATTGATCTATGAGTGCTGTTCAGAATTTCAGATTCTTAGTTCAATACCCCCCTGACCAAGCCATTTGCCGTAGGTGCTAAAGTTGATGTTTTTTTCATATGTGATGGAGGGTGGCTTAGTATGTGACTGTCCAGAGCACTCCTTGGGCTCCATCTGAGAGATACTCTGTCAGTTAGTACACTGCCTGAGGAAAGGTAGAAAAGGGTGAGAAGAGTAAGAATCACCATCAAACAAACTAGTACATGGTAGAGAAGAATACACTGCTGCTAACAAAGCCTTCTATGAAAGTCAGTGGTGAGTGACCAATGTCTGTCTGACTATGGGTAATGTCCGTGTTCTCTGCAAACAAAGAAAGTTTTGAGTGGAAGCTGCAAGTTCCGGTCCAATTCATTGCTCAGTATTACTAACGAGATATTAATCATTTAATATTAACAAAGGAATATTTTATAGTTCTCATAGCTTTCCTTTGAATCACTCCTTGAACACATTATGTTCTTTTATTCTATTTGTTTTTTTATATTTCTGAGAAGAGCTGTTCTGCCATCTGGTGAGTGGTACTGACCGTATTGTTTGAACCGTATTAGTCTTCCTTTTTCAGTAGGAGCTCGAAAGATTTATTTAAAGCATAATCAACTATTGTCTCCTTTCGGTGATTCATGATCATGGACTATGTTTTCATTATCAGTTGTAGATCCATTAATATGATCTTCTTTAGGTGAATTTCTATCCACCTACCTTCTGACTGTAGATTCCTTGCACCGGCTCTTATGGGTATGATAATACCATACTGTATTTGACTACTTGGTATAATGCTGTTTTCCACAAGCTTCTTGCGAATGGTTGCATTTTTCTCCTCATAGTATTTTTGCCTTCTTCCTTCTACTAGTGCCTCCCAGTGTTCATATCTTTTTTTTTAATGACTTCCCATTCCTAAACAATTGAAAAAAACTTCTGCAGGAATTTGATTTTGTTCAGGTTCAGCCTTGCGTTCTGCAATTCTCTTGTAGTGCAAAAACTGGAATAAAAGTCATGTGCACTTTAATTTGTCTGGCTTATTGTATTTTCTCACCTAGCCTGCTGGACAACAAGCAGTAAGGGCTTCAGTTACAGATATGAAACAGCAATAATTTACAAATCTACAAAATACCTCAGAGGCCAGTTTTGGTCTATTATCTCAGACTAGTTCTTTCCAACTAATAAGTTGAGTGAAACAAAAACCCTGGAGCTACAGAAATTCCAACAGCTATTTTCCTGCCCTGGTTTTCATGATGAGTACTATACATAATGTGACTCACTGTCCAGCCCTCCACAAACCCTGGCCCATGCAGTCCTTATTTCTGCATTCTGACATCTGTATCCTGGTGCCTATAACCCCCTGCTTCCATGAAATGATATTATATCACTTCCAGTGCTGTCAGGCAGATTTCACAGTGTCAGAAACAAGATTTGTTCCAGTAAAAGTAATATGAGTTTGTTGAAACAATTTTTTTCTTTTAACTATGAATATAAAGCAAGAACTACTTTGAAGCATTGTAACTGCTGCTACCACTGCAAACATAACTAATATAAAAAGTAATAGAAACAAGTTGAGAATGCAGCTCCTTTGTGTTGCCTTTGGTATTTAAGTCACAGGGTCTGAATCTCTGTAGGCTAATAGATACACGTTTTCAGATGTATGTAGAGAGAAGCCTAAGAATTAGTAAAAAATGATACCTCCTCATATATCATATCAATTGCAAATTCTTAGTGGTGATGCATGTTCCTAGAACATTTTGTTTAAGAGTCTGTTGCTATAATACCAAGAAGATGAACTGTGGAAATTTACCCCCTCATCTCTGAATACCTTGTTCATATTAGTGAAGTCCATTGTTTAGTGACTACAAGAACTATGCAATGGTTTTGAGGCACACCCTGTTCTTTAGGAATCAACAGATCCTCTGCAAGCTTTGGCAGGATGTCAGGTAATTTTATGTCTCCTCATCACTTCCTGTACCACAGGATTGAAATGTGGTCAGATGTTTGTTTTTTTAATTTACAGCCTCCAGTCCTTTCTCATAGTATTAGAATCACTTTTATTAGAGTGAATTTTGGCTTTTCTCCAGGAAATGATCGCTATTTTGCCCACAAGAAACTTTTAGATGACATACTTGTTTAGAAGTTTTGTCTGTATTCCAGAATGCTTGATTCTCCTCAACGACTGAACTTAGTAAATGGGAACACAATTTTTACCCTCTTTTTCTATCTATTTATTCAAACTCTTGAAGTTCGTAGGAGGCAACTTCTTGTCACAGGCACTCAGTGAGCCAACTAGGAAAGATGCCCTCCAAGACTTGTTGTTTGTGAATAGAGAAGGATTTGTGGGGGACATGATGGTAGGTTTCTTGGCCACAGTGGCTGGGAAATGGTTGAGTTTAAAATTTTCTGTATAGTGAGAAAAAAGGACAGTAGAGTTGTTGGCCTGGGCTTCAGGAGGGCAAAGTTTAACATATTCAGGGAACTGTTTAGCACAGTACCCTGGGAATGTGCTTTTGAGGGATAGTTGGTCTTTAAGAACCACATTTCAGAAGTGCAGGAGTAAGCAATTCCACTGTTTTGTAGTTCAAAGGTGTGGGGCAGAAGATCAGTTTGCCTGAACAGGTAACTCTTTATGGAGCTCAAGAGGAAAAGGAAATTGTACAATTTCTGGAAGTGGTGTCAGGCTTTGCAGGAAGAATATAAAGCTGTAGTTCATTTATGCAGGGGATAGGCACAAGAGGCCAAAACTCAATTGGAATTTAAACTGGCAAGCGTTGTTTCAGATAACAAGAAGGGCTTTATTAAGTATGTTAATAGCAACAGGAGGTCTAAAGAAAACTTTGAACCTGTACTTGTTGAAGATAGACACCTGAGTAACAGGGATGAAGAAAAAGCAGAGGCATTCTATGTTTTTTGTTCCTCAGATTTTAATAATACTTATACATTTTAATAATACTTATACATTTTGGGCTCTTTGGTCCCCTAAGTCAGATGACCACAAGGGTGGGAACAGTGATTTTCCATTTGTGGATACTGAGATTGTAAGGGACCAGCTGTATCAACTGAATATCTCCAAATCCACGGAGCTGAAGGCTTTGTGCTTTTCTGGTTTGCAGAAAAGGAGGCTGAGGGGCAATCTCATTGTTCCCCATGGCTTCCTGAGGAGGGGAAATGGAGTGAGGGGTGCTGAAATCTTCTCCCTGGTATCCGGAAATGCGATGTATGGGAACAATTCAAAGCTGTACCAGTAGTGGTTTACACTGGACACTAGGAAGCATTTTTTTACTGAGAGGGTAGTCAAACACTGGAACAGGCTTCCTAGAGAGGTGTTTGATGCCCCAAGCCCATCAGTGTTCAAGAAATATTTGGACAATGCCCTTAATAACATGCTTTAACCTTTGGTTAACCCTGAACTGGTGAGGCAGTCAAACTAGATGATCATGGTAGGTCCCTTCCATCAGAAACAGTGTATTCTGTTCAAGTCTCTTCTAAATTATTTTGAGATTTTGCTCATGGAATATGGAAGTTGCGGTATTTCAGACTCTTCTCCAAACCATTAGGCTGGTTTGAATAGGGAAGCAGTGCTAGAGAGGAGCTTAACTTTGTGAATCATGAGTAATTCCACTGGAGACAATGATTTCACCTTGGTTCTGTTAATTTCTAGAAAAGGATGAATAGATCAGTCTTAAATACTGATTAGAGAAGGCATTTTAGCAAAAATGTGAGACATTCTCCCAAGCAGATTTCAATTAGACACAGCACTTGCTGAAAACATTAAAATGGCCATACAGAATCTAGATGCAGTTTCTAACTATTGGTTCTGCCACACCAATAGTCTGGTCCTGTTTGAGAAGAAACAAATTATCCAGGAGAAGTCACAGGAAGCTTCAAGAAAGGCTCACAGGAATTTGAGATGGACCTCTGGTACAGGTGGCATGCCACTATGCCTTCCCAACATAAAAATTGTCCTATGTCATCAGTAATTCCCAACACTGTAAGAAAAATTGTTATTTGCAACATATCAAACCTTTTTCCACAGAGGAATCTTCGTTACCTTTTGCCTGAGACTAGTTTTTGGCAGCCTAACAGATTCATACATAGTTATAGGTTTAGTGCAATGTTTAGGAATCACTAATTTAGTTATAACACCTATTATGATTCCTTGTCCACTGGAAATTTTGCACATTAGCCAAAGATATTTAATTGTTAGAAAAGAATCCAGGGCTGCAGATTGAGTTAATTATATTTCCTTGGTCACAGGTTGTGCAAATACCCTACACTCAAGTCACACAAAAAAATCTTGCTTATCCAGTCCCTGGTTCTGATTCAGCCCATATTTGCAGCCAGAGTTATATATATATATATGTATATATGTGACAATGGAGAAATATTTAAGATTGCTTGATCAAGATACTTTGTCAATATTTCTGACAGGCCATGTAAGTGTAAATAGGATTAAGAGACACTAGTTTGCTGACTTAAATAGTAGATATCTACTTGATGCATCTCCAGGTGAATTAAAGCTGGGTCTTCAGATCTTCGATATGGAATTAATCATGCAGATTGAGGCACCTACGTTTAGAGCATACCCTAGCTGACCCTCAGCTATTCAAGATGCAGTACAGTTCATACTCTTAACAGATTCCTCAGTTCCTATGCAATGTTAGTTCATATTCCAAACATGTTTCTAAGGCTGTTCACAGGTTATGAACCCGGAGAGTGTATATGCTATGGAAATGAAGTCACACGTAGAGGTTTTTTTAGTAATGATTAGTAGCTCTCTCTTAGGCTTGCTTTCTCATTTCTTGCTTGTTCAAACAATTTTGTGACAGAATTCTAGTTTAAATAATGGAATTTTAAAACAACTATATAAATAACTAAAACCACAACCATTTTAGAGTAGATCTTATTTATCACATATATTCTTCATTATATTTTACCACAGGTTTAATCTGCCCTTATGTAATGGAAAAGCTTTGCATTACCACTGAGAATGATTACCAGTAGCAGGTTAGAAAGCAGCTAGAGCTTTCACAGAAACTGCTACAGTACCCCTTCTTACTTGATTAAATATAATGTGAAATGTGCTTGACTGGAGCATATATGCTTTGACTATAGTGCTTGAATCACATTGTGAAGACAGAATTGAAACCATACGTTAATGGAATGCGGATATTGATAACATGAAGGATGTTCTTATAAACAAAGCAGTGGAAGTCATATCACCCTCCTCCTTCTGCTTGTTTCCATCTGCTGGTGAAGTCCATCTCATAACTCAGTTTGTATCAGTTACTGGAAAGAAGTACAGTGGACCACAAGAAAGGTAACTTGTTAAGTACAGCAGCAGCAACAGCAACAGAAACAGCAGTAGTTGTGAAATCATTAGCACAAATGTGAATTTGAACAAAATTGGTCTCCTCTGTGTGTGTGACCCTCTCACTCTGATGTAAGTCTTCTCAGTGCCAATAGACATATTTCTCTGCTGTGATATTTAGTTAACTGACAACAAGTATACAAGAAAACACTAAGTGTCAAGCAGTTAATCTGTCTTCATATTGGTGGAGGAATAGCTGTATAATGTATATGTGATTGGATATCTGCAACTAAGAAAATGGTTGCTCTGAAATGGACTCTGAGAATAAAGTTGTAGTCCTGACAGTGCAAACAGCTATTTTTGCAGAAGATGCTCACCTCCTCATGACATACACAAATGAAACTGGCAATGGAATTATTTTGCATCAAACTCTTGTTCATTAGTAAAGAGTAAATGTGCCTGATAGAAATACATTCAACATTACATAAGATTCTTCACCATTTTAGAAAATTTCTATGAAAGAGATTTAATTTCTGCTGCCCATAACTTTTGGTTGTCTTTCCTGTAAAACTGTCAGTTCTTTAGACTCTTGTGGAAGAAGCCTTTTGAGGAGATTTAGCATGAAGTAATAATGTGAAATACCACTTTTCATGTTAAAACAGACACAATCAATGAAATCTCCCCATGACCATTAGAGAAGCCTTATCTTCTGTTTATTGATGGGAGGATCCTGACCTTGGAGATACATAATGATTCAGCAATGATGTGAGTTAGTGTGCACTTTTAGCTTGCTTACAGAACCTGTTAATAGTAAGCCTATTATTGAGTCAACAATGGGACTTGGAGGCCTGTAGGGAAAAAGTATTGTTATACTGCTTAAGCACTGCAGTGTTGTCCTGGAGAATCATCCCTGCTTCTATCACAGAATTTGTTTTTGTAGACACAAGTGTTGTAAAATCTGAGCATTAGTCAGTCTTTCCACTCATGGATGATATGCTTGGATTCTTTTGTCTCTGCATATTCAGTTTAGCACCAGTCAATCTTGGCATTTCTACCTGCATCAAAGTTGAACAGCAATATCTGGCTAACTACTCTAAAAAACAGGTATAAGTCTTAGGTTCAATTATTGCAAGTCAGTAGACATGCTTCAGTCTTACAGCTAGTGTATTCTATTTATTAATCTCTTGGGAACGAGATGCCATAAAAATAGAAGTAGAATACAAACACTTCTTAAAAAAAGATGATAATTAGGTAGCAGTTGTTTCTAATAACTGACTTCAAATATTTAAAGGACCTGTTTATAAAAATGTAGAATAATGCATGAGCAGTGTGCCTTTCAGAATCACTTAGAAAAATTTACATGTGGGATATTTTTATTTGATTCTGCTTTTGTTTTGATGTAAGTATATTGTGCTTTTCTACAAGCTATTCTCTATAGGTAGTTCTTAATAGAATTGATTTTTTTTCTGATGCCAAAGAAAACAGATAAGTCCAGTGAGAAAACTTGAGGAAAAAAAAAATTAATAGTTGAAATCTTCTCTGTTTAATGAGCAGAGATTTTTGTGGAAAAGACTGACAAACTAGTTAGATATGGCAAAATGTGAGCATGTTATAGATACCTCTTTAGAGGGAAGACAGTAATTTTTCTAAGAAATACATTACATCAAGATAAATAATACTGAAAATCAGCTGGATTTAACTAGAAGTTTTCTGATTCTTCCTTTGTATAATGTCAATTTTGACTGCTTTCCTGTGCTGCCTGTTCTCCATTCAATAAACTGAAGGCAGAACTTTTACTCCCTCTATGAAAGTAAGCAAAGGTAAGCAGTTACATTAACTCACAGTCTCAACACTTGCCCAGATATTTGGAAATATCATGCAGAAATAGCTGTTGCATTATTTTTTTTTAAAGAAGTAGTTGCATACACATCTTTCTTTCTATGAATAAACATATCTGCTCAGTGCTACTGTGTCAGGCAAAAGCTGCATGAAATATCTCAAGCATTTCCTTCACTGAAAATAGCTGAGATTCCTACCTGGGTACTTTATGTAGAAGGGATCAGAAGATGTGTTTTTGTGTCCCTCTGCTTGATGCCCTCCCCCATCCACTGAAAAAAAAAAAAGGAAAAAAAAAATTAATGTACTAAAAACCTCATATAAATCAGCAGTGACCTGACAGTTAGCAAACAGCAAATTGCTGCAGTTCTCTAGCCTGTGGTAACTTAAATCTACTGATTGCTGAACTGAACAGTAGATACTTCTCTGGTGTCTTCATTTCATCCTCAAAGTACAAACAAGATTTCAGTTGATTTGTAAACATGAAGGCAGAAGATCCAGCTGTGGGAGGAAATGACTAATAAGGAATGCATGACAACCTGACTTACTGTTGACTGCTTGAATGACCAGTTCAAATAGCCAGAGGATGTGTTAACTAAACCAACAACCAGATTCCAGTGGGTGGAGGTTATGACAACATTTGTCTGTCCAATCCCATGCCTGCCAACACAGGGAAGATTTCTGCTGTTTCTGAAGACTGTCGAGCAGATGGATCAGCAATGCATAGCTCATTTTGTCTTTGTAAGGATTATGATTTTAGGACAATACAGAGTAAGAGCAAGGGAGAGGTCATCTAGTCAAGTGAATAGTAAACAGAGATAAAACCACGCTGATTTCACCTATTTAATTTTGATTTAGAATAGCTTGTGCATCTTGTTTGGAACGCGTCCAGCAGGTGGAAAGACAAGACTTTATTCTTACTGAGTCATTAAATCAAGATATTCTGAACAAGTTGATACAAAGCATTAAAAGGAATTACTATGGTTCTTCTCTGAGTTTTCCAACAAGACCAACTCGTTTTTACTGAGATACTGTAAAGTGACTTAATGTGCTGGCTTGTAGAGGATTCTAGATTTAAGGGACTTGTGCTGTGCTCTAACAAGATCATACTGCTTACGGATTTTTTTTTTAATGGCATAAGGCATAGGAATCACTTTAGAGTCTCCTATTATAATCACTTCTTTCTTGTTTCAGAAAGCTAATACATAAAAATGACTTGTAACCATGATGTGCCAGTGTGCTGTTGATATATAGCTACTGTTTCAGCCACTCTCAAAAAAATGACTTTTGCATGACTTTTAGTGTCATATCTTGCTTCTGAACTAAAGTAGATGGACAAACCCTGGAAAGATGTTTGATGATTATTTCTTTTTTCTACTTAATCATGCAGTTGGAAATTGCCATTTTCTTAAAGTTTTTATATGTAATGTGTGTTTCTCTTAGCTTGCTACCTGTCCACCAGTGGATAATCAGACAGATTTTTTTCAACTCTCTCAGAAAAAATGACTTTTCCATGCAAGCTTGAACATAGTATAATTTCCTCAACAAAATAACAAAACCTTACATAGTTATAGTCCATAATCACTTAAGTGGTTTTCTGCTATTGAAAGTCAGATAATGGATGTACACCTAATGTGTTCTGGGTCAGTCCAAAAGGAATTGGCTTCCCTTTCCACTCTATGCACAACCACAGGGAGAAAATCATAAGTAATACTCTGAAGTATTCATTGCCTCACTTCTGAAGAGGAAGATAAAGGCTTGGGACTATCCCATAATCCTTTCGTCTTTTCTTTCTGTTACATTTTTTTTTTCTTAGTGGATTAATACTGGTTCCTACTTAGGCCTCAGAGAAAACCTCCTATTTCAGCTTCCCAGCTAAATAAGAAAACTATCCATCAATACAGAGAACACAGGAAAGAAGAAATTAAAGTTAGAATCTGACCTCATACATATGTTACATGAGGCACGAATCTCTTAGACAATATAAAGACCATCTGGCAAATGGAGCAAAGCACCTAACTATAGGACTCTGCTGTGTTTGTTAATCTACATAAGTCATGGTGGTTTTATTAATGATTGTAATTGTGCTTAGGAGAATAGAAATTACTGTAAAGTTCATTGATGGAATATAGCATTGATATAAAACAGGCTGGTTTGAATATAGAGCACATTTTACAAGCACTTAGAGTAGACTTCGACCAGTGTAAATCATTGAAATGCTGACATAGGGATAAGCTGGTTTATCCTAGCTGAGGACAATGGTCTTATAATGTAAAACCTATAGCTTTTTTTTCTGAACCACTACTTTTTTAGTCTCTGATAAGTGAGCTATAACTGGCGTATCAATGGCTTTTTAGATGTATATGTACAGTATATACAAAGAGACAGCACACATGTACATATATGTACATACTGTCTGATAATAAATTATTACAAGTATGATTATAGCACTGAGTAGAGAGTTAGGACATCTTAGAATATTGGCAACACTTATGACAGAGTGAGACCAAAAGCAAGAATATTACAGGACTCTTGACAGAGAACAGAAGCACTAGATTCACTTGCATTTTACCTTACCTCTTATGAAATGTATCCATTTCTGTCTACTTTTTTTCCTGGTAAACGGCAAAGGGCAGACAATCTTGTGTTTAGAATATCCAGTGGATATATTTAGTATTAAAAGAATACCCAAGGGATATATTTAGTGTCAAAAGAATCTAGGGCACCATAGCAATTAGCAGAGAATCAATACTTAAAATAATGAAAGGTCCTGTGTGTTCTGTAATATTTTTATTTTCTGATATAATCTAAAACACAACTGGAAAATATTAAAATCAGATGTGCTAATAGAATATAAGGAGAGGAGTTATTTTTGTCTGTCTGTCTAGAATCAAAGACATGCAAAACCTTTGGAGAATGCCTGTCTTAATGTGATTTTTAGAATAAGACCTAGGAAGGAAATGAATTTTAGGAATATACAACAATAAAAATCAGATTAGCCAGCCTGTCATCTGAATATCTTAAAGTTGAGTAAAGTTTATATTTTAGATACTAGTTAGGATTTACTGCTGTTTTGCCTGACCTGACCTGCTGAAATAGCAGAGGGGAGTGCATGTGTCTATATATATTGATACATTTCTTGTTCTGTAGTTTTTTTGCAGAGCTATGGAACAGATATTGGACAAGAACAAAGGTTTTTTTAAACATGTAAACAAGGAAAAAATAACCTCTGTTTGTTCTGTTTTTTTTGAATAGAATTCCAAAGTCATTGCACTGAGGTGCTGGAATATGTCCAGAGAAGAGCAACAAAGCTGGTTAAGGGTCTGGAGCACAAATCTTATGAAGAGCAGCTGAGGGAACTGGAGTTGTTTAGTTTGAGGAATAGGCGGTTGAAGGTAGACCTTATTGCTCTCTACAACTACCTGAAAGTTGATTCTAGTGCAGTGACTATAAGTTTCTTTTCCTAAGTAAGATGTGATAGGATAAGTGGAAATGGTCTCAGGTTGCACCAGAGAAGGTTTAAATTGGATATTAGGAACAATTTCTTTACCAGAAGTGTTGTCTAGTATTGGAACAGTCTGATCAGGGAAGTGGTGGAGTTGCTGTCTCTGGAGGTATTTAAAATACATGTAAGTCTAGTGCTTAGAGGGATGATTTAGTGGTAGACTTGGCAGNATCTTATGAAGAGCAGCTGAGGGAACTGGAGTTGTTTAGTTTGAGGAATAGGCGGTTGAAGGTAGACCTTATTGCTCTCTACAACTACCTGAAAGTTGATTCTAGTGCAGTGACTATAAGTTTCTTTTCCTAAGTAAGATGTGATAGGATAAGTGGAAATGGTCTCAGGTTGCACCAGAGAAGGTTTAAATTGGATATTAGGAACAATTTCTTTACCAGAAGTGTTGTCTAGTATTGGAACAGTCTGATCAGGGAAGTGGTGGAGTTGCTGTCTCTGGAGGTATTTAAAATACATGTAAGTCTAGTGCTTAGAGGGATGATTTAGTGGTAGACTTGGCAGTGTTAGATTTATGGTTGAAGTCAATGATCTTAAAGGACTTTTCAACCTAAACCGTTCTATGGTTCTATAATTCTGTGAACTCAGTGCTAGAAAAGTGAAGGTTGAAGAAATATGTCTTACATTTAAATTAGAAGGCAGTGAATTCTGTGATGGTTGTTAGATCACATCACAGTTCTGGTCTTCTACGACATATTTCCTGCACAAAAGAGAATGGACACGAAGGAATTTCTTATAATTACATTCAAATATGACAATCAGGGTCGTTGTCCTAGAAGTTTTGGAGGTCATCGACTACCCTAGCCCAGACAAACATAATCTGGCAAATAATGAAGCACAGAGATCACTCCTCAAAGGCACCTCATCGGTCACTGCCCTGTTTTTAGGATTAAGACAGTTTACTAGCATAGACAGGGTAATATCATAACATTTCAGTGCCTAGAACCATTCTACTAAATGGCAGGGCGTGGAGGGGAGAGAATCAGGGACCAGGCAATCATGAAGTGGTACCACATACATTTTTCTGTCCTTCCAGCCTGGAAAATACCCTTGCTTTAAGCTCGCTATATCCCTGAGGCCCTAATTTACCCATCTTTTAAATACCTCCACGGATGGTGACTCAACTGCCTCCTTGGACAGACTGTGCCAGTGCCTGAGAACCCCTTCAGTGAAGATTTTTTTCTTGTTGTCTAATCTGAAACTCCCCTGGTGCAGCTTGAAGCCATTTCCTCTTGACCTATTGCTAGCTACTCAGGAGAAGAAACCAACACCCACCTTGCTACAACCTCCTTTCAGGTAGTTGTACACAGTGATAAGGCCTCATGTCAGCTTCCTTTTCTCAAGAAATACAGCACTCATCATCTCATTAGAAAACATGATTTTTTCTCTTAAAAAGTATTTATTTTTCAACTGAAAGCAAAGTAAGGTCCACTAGTGAAAAACAGAGATTTAATTAACTTGTCATGTACAGAAGGTGACTTTGGCAGTATGGAAAAGGCAAACCACATCTGTGAAAGGCAAACCACAGCTTTAGCTCCACATTTTTGCCATACCTCTAACAAGACCCAAGCAGTTTCTACAGTAATTTCTTACTATTCCTGATTCCACACATTAGAAAATCCTTACTGGTTCTTACAGACTTCCTAATATCTTCTACATAAATTTGGGTATAAAACATCATCAGGAATAGATACAAATTTTTGGTAACTGTGCATTTTTATTTGATGGCCATAAGGCAAACTGGAGCAAAAGTCATCAAATATAAACAATAGAGAACAGAGATAAAACAGAAAAGTCTCCCTTCAGACCTCTTTCTTTCAGATTTAAGAACCCTGGTCCACTCAGCCAGACTCTTAATCAGATTTTCTGCTTTTCTCTGGACATATAGCACCCCAATGGCTTTCCTGTGATGAAGGGTCCAAAACCAAACACAGCATTTGATACGCAGCCTCATCAGTGCCAAATACAGGGTGACATTCACTTCTGTAATCCTGCTGGCGATGCTGTTTCTGATACAAGCCAGGATGTTATTGGCCCTCTTGGCCTGTTGGGCACACACACAGGTTCAGCTGGCTGTGAACCAATACCTCCAAGTCCTTTTACACTTTGCAGTCACTTTCCCTAAGGCTGTAGCATTGCACGTGTTTGTCGTGACCCAGGTGCAGAATCCAACACGTGGCCTTGTTGAACCACATACATCTGGCATTGGCCCATTGATACAGCCTATCCAGACTCATCTATAGAACCTTACTTTCCTCAAGCATATCAATAAATACTTCCACATAACCTGATGTTGTCTGCAATTTTACTGAGGGTGCACTCAATCCTCTCATCCAGGTTGTTCAGAAAGATATGAACAATATAACAATATGAACAATATATACACAATAAAAGGAGAACTAGGGAGACCATATAGTTCCTACTGGATGCAGAAGAAACAACAGTGACAGGGGATGAGGAGAAGGCTGAGGTACTTAATGCCATCTTTGCCTTAGTCTTTAATTGTAAAGAAAGTTGTTCCATCTGTGTACAAATCCAGGAGCTAGAGGAGCAAAATGAGGCTCCCATGGTCCAAGAGGAGGTGGTCAGAGCCTTACTTGCCCAACTAGTTAAATCCAGCTGGAGGCCAGTCACAAGTGGGGTCCCCCAGGGCTCAGTGCTGGGTCCAGCCCTGTTCAATGTCTTCATCAATGACCTGGATGAAGGCATTGAGTGCACCCTTAGCAAGTTGCAGATGACACTAAGCTGGGTGGAAGTGTTGATCTGCTGGAGAATAGGGAGGTTCTGCAAAGGGATCTGAACAGGCTGGACCGCTCATCCAATGGGATGAGGTTTAACACGGCCAAATGCCGGGTCCTGCACTTGGGGCATAACAACCCTGTGCAGTGATACAGACTAGAAGTCTGTCTAGAAAGCTTCCTTGAGAATGACCTGGGGGTGTTGGTTAACAGCTGTCTGAACATGAGCCAGCAGTGTGCCCAGGTGGCCAAGAAGGCCAATGGCATCTTGGCTTGTATCAGAAACAGTGTGACCAGCAGGTCCAGGGAGGTTATTCTCCCTCTGTACTCAGCACTGGTGAGACCGCTCCTTGAATACTGTGTGCAGTTCTGGGCCCCTCACCACAAGAAGGATGTTGAGGCTCTGGAGCGAGTCCAGAGAAGAGCAACAAAGCTGGNATGGGTCTCTTCTAACCTGGTGATTCTATGATTCTATGATTCTATATTAAGCAGAACTGATCCTAATACTGAGACACCAACTGGATTTAGCTCCATTCACTGCAACTTAGCCCCCCAGTCAATTTTTACCCAGTAAACACTAAAGTTGTGCAAGCCACAGGCAGACAGTTTCTCCAGGAGAAATGAAATGAAATTTCCATGTTAAATGGTGTCAAGGGCCTTGCTAAATTCCAGATAGGCAATGCCCATAGCCTTTCCCTTGTCAGATAGGTGGTTCAGCTTTTCACAGAAGGAGATCAGATTAGTCAAGCAGGGTCTGCCTTTCCTAAACCTGTGCTGACTGGACCTGGTGTGCTGGTTATTCTGTACCTATCATATTATGGCACTTGGGATGATCTGATTCATATGCTTCCCCAAACCTGAGGTCAGGCTGTAGTTCCCTGGATCATCCTTCTGGCCCTTCCTGTAGACGAGCATCACAGTTGCTAGCCTTCAGTCAACTGGGACCTATCCAGTTAACTAGGACTGCTGATATAGGATTGAAAGGACCCCGGTGACCACTTCACCCAGCTCTTTTGGTACTCTCATATGGATACCATCTGGCCCTTTATATTATGGGGGCTTCATTCTGATCGCCATCCGTGTGTTCCACCTTGGGGGCAGGGTACCCAGAGAACAACTGTTTTTTCTGTTAAAGACTGAGGTCAAGTACTATGCCACTATGTTTCCTCACACATCCACTAAAGGCTAGAGATTCTCCTTAGCCCTCCTTCTGCTGCTAATATGTTTATAGAAACAGTTTTTATTGTCCTATACCACAGCAGCCAGATTAAGTTCTAGCTGGGATCTGGCCCTTTTAATTTCTCCCTGCATAATCTCACAATATCCTTGTAGTCACACTGAATTTCTTGCCCCTTCTTACAAAGGTCATAAATTCTCCTTTATAGCCTGAGTTGCAGCCAGAATTCTCTGTTCATCCAGGCTGCTCTTCTTCCCTAATGGCTTGTCTTTTGGCACACAGTCATTTTCTGCTCCCATGCCTTTAAAATTTCCTTCCTGAAGAGCGTCCAGGATTTCGGTAGTACCTCCATGTAATACAGCCACACAAAAACATTTTCAAACTGAAACAATGCACTCTGCCTACAGCTCAGCTAGGAGAAGACAGGAGAACAGGCATGAGACTGTCAGTCATGTTTCTTAATGCATGGTGAAAAGATGCTCACATATGGCAGTGACAGATTTGAGCAGATCAGCATCTGGTAGGTTTAGGTTGCGCCTGTTTTCTGCTTCTGAGGTATCCAATGTAGGTTTTGGGCAACTCATTCCTTTAAAATCATGGCAGTAAACCAGTTCATTTAAAAATGAGCAATTTGCTTTAGGAATATTGTGTATCATCATACTATCTGTACTAGCAGAAGCAGTCTTGAATCATAATTTGTGATGTATCTTGGAATTTGGTGTAGTTCTGCACTGGAACTGTGAAATCACGCTTTCCCTTACACAAAAATCCTAACAGTGGGAAGCAAGTGGCTTAAGGTGCACCATTATAACAGTCTCTGTAGCTTCAGCATCTTGATCACATACCAAAATGAAAAAAAGAGACTTCACTTGTATGAACCCACTGTTCCAATGAACAGAGCAGTGACAAATGAAAGTTATACCTATGCTTGTATTGGTTGTACCTTACAGCAGTTGAGATTGCAAGTTCTGAAAAATTATGCAATTTATTAAGTGTGTAATAAACTTATTGCTAAAACTATGGGAGGGATTTTTCTAAAACAAAAATAATTCTGGGCCTGCTAAAAGGCATGAGGGAAGTCCCAGTGACAGCAAAAGCAGATGCTTCTATGTGTTGTTTTCATTCCACTTGTTTAGTTTCCATTAAAATATTCTTTGTTCTTTCTTCACTCTGTGTCATTTTTGTATGTCATGTTCTGTCTATTTTCTGAGTAATTTTGAATTCACTTTTATAGCAGGATTGCCTCCTTCTTTCATTCACATAGAAAGAAAACAAACATGATAACTGCAATATATGAGTGGGCTCACAATTAAATAGTCCTTCCATCCTTTCAGAAACACTAAGTGCTGGACTAACTGATCTTGGTTAATGCTGTCTGTATCACCCAGATTTTCCAGTAAGAACTGAACACTACCTGTCTGCAAGTGCAATAATGGTTACCAACTTAATTTGTTTCCTTTTCCATTCCCATCTGGGCTCTGTTATTTTGGCTTTAGATACTCTGCAAGTTGATTTTTTTTCCTATTCGTGCTCTGTGTTTTTCTCCTTCTGCACTGGCAGGGAGGATGTAGAGTGACAGAATTAAGTACTTTAGAGATTAAAGCAGATTATGTTTTCTGTGCAAGGAAAAGACTCATGGAAATAATTGTCTTGCCATTTCACATATTATTGAGCTAGTAGTTTTTATTACCTAAAGCCTTAGCTAATGAGGTGTGTTGATTCTTAGGAAATGGAAATAAGTTTCTTGCTTTACTGTTAAATTTCTATGTAAGTGGAAGACTCACTAAAACCTCTCCATGATACGTTACTTTTAATTTAGCCAAACCTGAGTGATTAGATAATTATACTTGATGTAAAGGCAACAGTGAGTCACCCCGCAATTTATCATTTCAAGAGCAGTAAGATACAGTTCCTTTTGGACACAGAGGGAACAACAGTAACAGGGGATGAGGAGAAGGCTGAGGTACTAAATGCCTTCTTTGCCTCAGTCTTTAATCGCAAAGAAAGCTGTTCCCTCTGTGTACAAACCCCAGAACTAGAGGAGCAATATGAGGCTCCCATGGTCCAAGAGAAGGAGGTCAGAGCCTTGCTTGCTCAACTGGACACCCACAAGTCTATG